>CM040429.1:83821825-83999010 GCA_022702705.1 Papilionanthe hookeriana x Papilionanthe teres | reverse complement strand
CTATTTTGACCAAAATTGAGTTTTTGGTCAAAAGTCGATCTATTGGGTCTGTGTGTTGGTCATTGGGTCAAGGATTTACCATTTTGGCCAAAGTTAACTTTTTGGTCAAAAGTTGACCTTTTGGGTCAATGGCTTTGTCATTGGGTCAAGGATTGACCATTATGAACAAAGTTGACATTTTGGTCAAAGATTGATTTATTGGATCAATAATTGGTCATTAGTCAAAATTTACTATTTTGACCATAATTGACTTTTTGTTCAAAAGATGACTTAATGGGTCAATGTGTTTGTTGTTGGGTCACGAATTGTCCATTTTGACCAATGTTGACTTTTTGATCAAGCGTTGACCTATTGGGTCAAAGGGTTATCATTGGGTTAAAAATTGACCATTTTAACTAAAGTTGACTTTTTGGTCAAAAGTTGACCTATTTGGTCAACGGGTGGTCATTGGGTCAAAATTTGACTATTTTGATCAAAAGTTGATTTTTTGGGTCAATGGCTTGGTCATTGGGTCAAGGTTCGACCATTTGACCAAAGTTGATTTTTGGAAAGTGATTGACTTATTGGGTTAATAATTGGTCATTCGGTCAAAAATTGATTTTTTTGACCAAAATTAAATTTTTTGTCAAAAGTTGACCCATTAGGTCAACGAGTTGGTCATTGGGACAGAAATTGACCATTTTGACCAAAGTTGACCTTTTGGTCAAAATTTGACTTATTTGGTCAATGAGTTGGTAATTGGATCAACAATTGACCATTTTGACCGAAGATGACTTTTTGGTCTAAAGTTGATCTATTAGGTTAATGAGTTGGTCATTGGGTAAAAAATCGACCATTTAGGCCAAAGTTGACTTTTTGGTCAAAAGTTGGCCTATTGTGTCAATGGGTGGTCATTAGGTCAAAAATTGACTATTTTCACCAAATTTGTCTTTTTGATTAAATGTTGACCTATTTAGATCAATGAGGCGGCCATTATGTGAAAAATTGACAATTTTAAGCAAAATTAACTTTTTGGTAAAAATCGACTCTATATGGTTAATGGGTTGGTCATTAGGTCAAGTATTAACCATTTTGGCCAAAGTTGATTTTTTAGTCAAAAGTTGACAAATTGGATCAATGGGTTGCTCATTTGATCAAGATTTAACCTTTTTCACCAAAGTTGACATTTAGGTCATTGTGTCAGAAATTGACCATTTTGACCAAATTTAACTTTTTGGTCAAAAGTTGACCTTTTGGGTCAATGAGGTAGACTTTAGGTAAAAAATTGACAATTTAGACCAAAATTATTTTTTTGGTCAAAATTTGTCCTTTTGGGTCATTGAGTTGGTGATTGGGTCAAGGATTGACCATTTTGAGCAAAGTTGACTTTTGGGTCAAAAGTTGACCTTTTTGGGTCAATGAGTTGGTCATTGGGTCAAGGATTAACCATTTTAACCCAAGTTGACTTTTTGGTCAAAAGTTGACCTATTTGGGTCAATAATTGGTCATAAAGTCTAAAATTTACTACTTTGACAAAAATTGACTTTTTGGTCAAAAGTCAATCTATTGGGTCACTGTGTTGGTCATTGGATTAAAGATTTACCATTTTGACTAAAGTTAACTTTTTGGTCAAAAGTTGACTCTATCGGTCAATGAGTTTTTCACTGAGTCAAGGATTAACCATTATGTCCAAAGATGACATTTTGGCCAGAGATTGACTTATTGGGCCAATAATTGGTCATTAGATCAAAATTTAATATTTTGACCAAAATTGACTTTTGTTCAAAAGATGACTTACTGGGTCAATGAGTTGATAATTGGGTCAAGAATTGACCATTTTGACCAAAGTTGACTTTTTGGTCAAAAGTCGACATATTGGCTTAATGGGTTGGTCATTGGGTAAAATTAATCATTTCGACCAAAGTCGATTTTTGGTCAAAAGTTGAACTATTTGGTCATTGGGTCAAATTTTGACTATTTTGGTCAAAAGTTGACCTATTGGGCAATGGGTTGGTCATTAGGTCAAGGTTTGACCATTTTGACCAAAGTTGGCTTTTTGGTTAAAGGTTTACTTATTGGGTCAACGGGTTGGTCATTGGGTCAGAAATTGACCATGTTGACCAAAGCTGACTTTTTGGTCAAAAGTTGACCTATTGAGTCAATGGGTTTGTCATTGGGTCAAAGATTAACCATTTTGACCAAAATTGACTATTTGGTCTGAGATTTGTTTACTGGGTCATAAAATTGTCATAAAGTCAAAAATTGACAATTTTGACCAAAATTAACTTTTTGGTCAAAAGATGACCTATTGGGTCAATGGGTTGGTCATCTTGACAAGGATTGACCATTTTGACCAAAGTTGACTTTTTGGTCAAAATTTGACCTATTGGGTCAATGGGTTGGTCACTAGGTCAAGGATTGACCATTTTGACCAAAGTTGACTTTTTGGTCAAAAGTTGACCTATTGGGTCAATGGGTTGGTCACTGGGTCAAGGATTGACCATTTTGACCAAAGTTGACTTTTTGCTAAGTGATTAACTTATTGGGTCAATAATTGGTCATTCGGTCAAAAATTGATTATTTTGACCAAAATTAAATTGTTTGTCAAAAGTCGACCCATCGAGGTCAACGTGTCATTAGGCAGTAAATTGACCATTTTGACCAAAGTTGACTTCTTGGTCAAAATTTGACCTACTTGGTCAATGAGTTGGTAATTGGGTCAAGCATTGACCATTTTGACCAAAGATGACTTTTTGATCAAAAGTTTATCTATTGGGTCAATGAGTTGCTCATTGGGTAAAAAATTGACCATTTTGACTAAAGTTGACTCTTTGGTCAAAAGTTGACCTATTGTGTCAATGGGTGGTCATTAGGTCAAAAATTGACTATCTTGACCAAAATTGTCTTTTTCGATCAAAAGTCGATCTTTTAGGCGATGAGTTTGTTAATAGGTTAAAAATTGACCATTTTGATCAAAAGTTGACCATTTTGTCAAAAGTTGACCTTTTTGGTCAATGGGTGGTCATTGGGTCAAAATTTGACTATTTTGGTCAAAAGTTGACCTATTGGGTTAATGGGTTGGTCAATGGGTCAAGGTTTGACCATTTTGTCCAAAGTTGACTTTTTGGTTAGAAGTTCACCTATTGGGTCAATGTGTTGGTCATTGGTCGAAATCGACTATTTCGACCAAAGTCGACTTTTCGTTCAAAAATTGATCTTTTGGGTCAATGGGTTTGTCATTTGCTTAAAGATTAATCATTTTAACCAAAGTTGACTTTTTGGTCAGAGATTGGCTTACTGAGTCTATAATTTGTCATTAGGTCAAAAATTGACTATTTTGACCAAAATTGACTTTTTGGTCAAAAGATGACCTATTGGGTCAATGGGTTGGTCATTGGGTCAAGGATTGACCATTTTGACCAAAGTTGACTTTTTGGTCAAAAGTTGAAGTTTTGGGTCAAAAGTTGATCTATTGGGTCAATGGGTTGGTCATTGGGTCAAGGATTGACAATTTTGACCAAAGTTGACTTTTTTGTAAGTGATTGACTTATTGGGTCAAGAATTGGTCATTCGATCAAGCCGATTATTTTGACCACGATTAAATTTTTGGTCAAAAGTCGATCCATCAGATCGACGGGTGGTCATCGGTCAGAAATCGACCATTTTTACCAAAGTTCACTTTTTGCTTAAAATCTGACCTATTTGGTCAATGAGTTGGTAATTGGGTCAAGAATTGACCATTTTGACCAAAGATGACTTTTTGGTCAAAAGTTGATCTATTAAGTCAATGAGTTGGTCATTGGGTAAAAAATTGACCATTTTGACCAAAGTTGACTTTTTTGTCAAAAGTTTACCTATTGGGTCAATGAGTTGGTCATTGGGTCAAGGATTAACCGTTTTAGCCAAAGTTGACTTTTTAGTCAAAAGTTGACAAATTGGGTCAATGGGTTGCTCATTTGATCAAGGATTGACCTTTTTCATCAAAGTTGACATTTAGGTCATTGTGTCAGAAATTGACCATTTTGACCAAACTTTGCTTTTTGGTCAAAAGTTGACCTTTAGGGTCAATGAGGTGGTCATTTAGTTAAAAATTGATAATTTTGACCAATATTGAATTTTTAGTCAAAAGTTGTCCTTTTGGGTCAATGAGCTGGTCATTGGGTCAAGGATTGACCAGTTTGACCAAAGTTGACTTTTTATATTTAAAAGCTGACCTATTTGGGTCAATAGGTTGGTCATTGGGTCAAGGATTGACCATTTTGACCAAAGTTGACTTTTTGGTCTGTGATTGGCTTACTCGGTCAATAATGGTCATTAGGTCAAAAATTGACTATTTTGACTAAAATTATTTTTTGGTCAAATGTTGACATATTGGGTCGATAGGTTGGTCATTAGGCAAGGGTTGACCGTTTTGATCAAAGTTGTCTTTTTGGTCAAAAGTTGACCTATTTAGGTCAATAAGTTGGTCATTAGGTCAAAAATTGACAATTTTAAGTAAAAATGACTTTTTGGTCAGAAGTTGACCTATTTGGACAATGGGTTCGTCATTGGATCAAGGATTAACCATTTTGGCTAAAGTTGACTTTTTAGTCAAAAGTTGACAAATTGGGCCAAAGGGCTGCTCATTAGATTAAGGATTGACCCTTTTCACCTAAGTTGACATTTAGGTCATTCTGTCTGAAATTGACCATTTTGACCAAATTTGACTTTTCGGTCAAAAGTTGACCTTTTGGGTCAATGAGGTGGTCATTAGGCAAAAATTAATAATTTTGACGAAAATTAACTTTTTGGACAAAAGTTGTTCTTTTGGTTTAATGAGTTGGTCATTAGGTCAAGGATTGGCCATTTTGACCAAAGTTGACTTTTTGGTCAAAAGTTGACCTATTTGGATCAATGGGTTGGTCATTGGGTCAAGGATTGACCATTTTCACTAAAGTTGACTTTTTTGTCAGAGATTGGCTTACTGGGTCAATAATTCCTCATTAGGTCAAAATTTGACTATTTTGACCAAAATTGACTTTTTGGTCAAAAGTTGACCTATTAGGTCAATAGTTTGGTCATTTGGTCAAGGATTGATCATTTCACCAAAGTTGTCTTTTTGGTCAAAAGTTTACCTATTTAGGTCAATGAGGTGGTCATTAGGTCAAAAATTGACAATTTTAAGCAAAATTGACTTTTTTGGTCAAAAGTTGACCTATATGGTCAATGGGTTGGTCATTGGGTCAAGGATTAACCATTTTGGCCAAAGTTGACTTTTTAGTCAAAAGTTGACAAATTGGGTCAATGAGTTGCTCAGTAGATCAAGAATTAACCTTTTCACCAAAGTTGACCATTAGGTCATTGCGTGAGAAATGAACTATTTTGACCAAATTCGACTTTTTGGTCAAAGTTGACCTTTTGGATCAATGAGGTGGTCATTAGGTAATAAATGTACAATTTTGACCAAAATTGGCTTTTTGGTCAAAAGTTGTCCTTTTGGGTCAATGAGTTAGTTATTGGGTCAAGGATTGACCATTTTGACAAAAGTTGACTTTTTGGTCAAAAGTTGACTTATTTGGGTCAAAGGGTAGGTCATTGGGTCAAGGATTTTACATTTTCACAAAAGTTGACTTTTTGGTCAGAGATTGTCTTACAGGGTCAATAATTGGTCATTAGGCAAAAATTGACTATTTTGGCAAAAATTGACATTTTGGCAAAAATTGACATTTTGGTCAAAAGTTGACCTTTTGGGTCAATGAGTTTGTCATTGGTCAAGGATTGACCATTTTGACCAAAATTGTCTTTTAGGTCAAAGATTCACTTATTGGGTCAATAAATGGTCATTAGGTTAAAAATTGACTATTTTAACCAAAATTGAATTTTTTGTCAAAAGATAACCCATTGGGTAAATAAGGTGGTCATTGGGTCAGAAATTGACTATTTTGACCAAAGTTGACTTTTTGGACAAAAATTGACATATTTGGTCAATGAGTTGATAATTGAATCAAGAATTGACCATTTTGACCCAAGATGACTTTTTAGTCAAAAGTTGACCTATTGGGTCAATGGGTTGGTCATTAGGTCAAAAATTGACCATTTTGACCAAAATTGACTTTTTGGTGAAAAGTTGACTGGTAGGGTCAATGGGTGGCCATTAAGTCAAAAATTGACAATTTTGACCCAAATTGACTTTTTGGTCAAAAGTTGACCTATTTGGTCAAAAGGTTTGTCATTGGGTCAAGGATAGACCATTTTGACCAAAGTTGACTTTTTGGTCAGAGATTGATTTATTGGGTCAATAATTGGTCATTAATTCAAAATTTGATTTTTTGGTCAGGAGTTGACCTATTAGGCCAATGGGTTGGTCATTGGGTCAAGGATTGATCATTTTGACCAAGGTTGAATTTTTGGTCAAAAGTTGTCCCATTGGGTCAATGAGTTGTTCATTGGGTTAAGGATTGACCATTTTGACCAAAGTTGATTTTTTGGTCAGAGATTGGCTTACTGGGTCAATAATTGAACATTAGGTCAAAAATTGACAATTATGACCTAAATTGACTTTTTGGTCAAAAGTTGACCTATTGGGTCAATAGGTTGTTCATTTGGTCAAGAATTCAGCATTTTGACCAAAGTTTTCTTTTTGGTCAAAAGTTGAACTATTTAGGTCAATGAGCCGTCATTAGGTCAATATTGACAATTTTAAGCAAAATTGTCTTTTTGGTCAAAAGTTGATTTATTTGGTCAATGAGTTGGTCATTGGGTCAAGGATTGACCATCTTGACCAAAGTTAACTTTTTGGTCAAAAGTTAACCCATTAGGTCAATAATTGGTCATTAAGTCTAAAATTTACTATTTTGACCAAAATTGAGTTTTTGGTCAAAAGTCGATCTATTGGTTCTTTGTGTTGGTCATTGGGTCAAGGATTTATCATTTTGGCCAAAGTTAACTTTTTGGTCAAAAGTTGACCTTTTGGGTCAATGGCTTTATCATTGGGTCAAGGATTGACCATTATGAACAAAGTTGACAAATTGATCAGAGATTGATTTATTGGATCAATAATTGGTCATTAGGTCAAAATTTACTATTTTGACCAAAATAGACTTTTTGTTCAAAAGATGACTTACTGTGTCAATGTGTTTGTCATTGGGTCAAGAATTGACCATTTTGACCAAAGTTGACTTTTTGATCAAATGTTGACTTATTGGGTCAATGGGTTATCATTGGGTTAAAAATTGACCATTTTAACCAAAGTTAACTTTTTGGTCAAAAGTTGACCTATTTGGTGAACGGGAGGTCATTAGGTCAAAATTTGACTATTTGGATCAAAAGTTGACCTATTGGGTCAATGGGTTGGTCGTTGGGTCAAGGTTTGACCATTTTGACCAAACTTGACTTTTTGGTAAGTGATTGACTTATTGGATCAATAATTGGTCATTCGGTTAAAAACTGATTATTTTGACCAAAATTAAATTTTTAGTCAAAAGTTGACCCATTAGGTCAACGGGGTAGTCATTGGGTCAGAAATTGACCATTTTGACCAAAGTTGACTTTTTGGTCAAAATTTGACCTATTTGGTCAATGAGTTTGTAATTGGGTCAACAATTGACTATTTTGACCGAAGATGACTTTTTGGTCAAAAGTTGATATATTGGGTCAATGAGTTGGTCATTGCGTAAAAAATTGACCATTTTGACCAAAGTTGACTTTTTGGTCAAAAGTTGGATTATCGTGTCAATGGGTGTTCATTAGGTCAAAAATTGACTATTTTCACCAAAGTTGTCTTTCTGATTAAATGTTGACCTATTTAGGTCAATGAGGCGGCCATTAGGTCAAAAATTGACAATTTTAAGAAAAATTGACTTTTTGGTCAAAATTGACCTATATGGTCAATGGGTTGGTCATTAGGTCAAGGATTAATCATTTTGGCCAAAGTTGACTTTTTAGTCAAAAGTTGACAAATTGGATCAATGTGTTGCTCATTAGATCAAGGATTGACATTTTTCTCCAAAGTTGACATTTAGGTCATTGGGTCAGAAATTGACCATTTTGACCAAATTTAACTTTTGTACATTTTGGGTCGATGAGGTAATCAATACGTAAAATTGACAATTTAGACCAAAATTAATTTTTTTTGTCAAAAGTTGTCCATTTGGGTCAATGAGTTAGTCATTGGGCCAAGGATTGACCATTTTGATCAAAGTTGAATTTTTGGTCAAGAGTTGACCTATTTGGGTCAGTCAGTTGGTCATTGGGTTAAAGGTTGACCATTTTGACCCAAGTTGACATTTTGGTCAAAAGTTGACCAATTTGGGTCAATGGCTTGGTCATTGGGTCAAGGATTAACCATTTTGGCCAAAGTTGACTTTTTAGTCAAAAGTTTACAAATTTAGTCAATGGGTTACTAGAAAAAGGATTGACCTTTTTCACCAAAGTTGACATTTAGGTTCTTGTGTCAGAAATTGACAATTTTGATCAAATTTGACTTTTTGTTCAAAATTTAATCTTTTGGGTCAATGAGGTGGTCATTAGGTAAAAAATTGACAATTTTGACCAAAATTAGCTTTTTGGTCAAAAGTTGTCATTTTGAGTCAACGAGTTGGTCATTGGGTCGAGGATTGACCATTTTGACCAAAGCTAACTTTTTGGTCGAAAAGTTGACATATTTGGTCGATGGGTTGGTCGATGGGTAAGGATTGACCATCTTGACCAAAGTTAACTTTTTGGTCAAAAGTTGATCCATTGGGTCAATAATTGATCATTAAGTCTAAAATTTACTATTTTGACCAATATTGAGTTTTTGGTCAAATGTCGATCTATTGGGTCTGTGTGTTGGTCATTGGGTCAAGGATTTACCATTTTGACCAAAGTTAACTTTTTGGTCAAAAGTTGACCTTTTGGGTCAATAGCTTTGTCATTGGGTCAAGGATTGACCATTATGAACAAAGTTGACATTTTGGTCAGAGATTGACTTATTGGATCAATAATTGGTCATTAGGTCAAAATTTACTATTTTGACCAAAATTGACTTTTTGTTCAAAAGATGACTTACTGGGTCAATGTGTTTGTCATTGGGTCAAGAATTGACCATTTTGACCAAAGTTGACTTTTTGGTCAAAAGTTGACCTATTGGGTCAATGTGTTTGTCATTGGGTCAAGGATTGACCATTTTGACCAAAGTTGACTTTTTAGTCAGAGATTGACTTACTGGGTCAATAAATGGCCATTAATTCAAAAAATGACAATTTTGACTCAAACTGACTTTTTGGTCAAGAGTTGACTTTTAGGCCAATGGGTTGGTCCTTGGGTCAAGGATTGATCATTTTAACCTAAATTTACTTTTTCGTCAAAAGTTGACTTATTGGGTCAAAAGGTTGGTCATTGTGTCAAGGATTGACCATTTTGACCAAAGTTGTCTTTTTGGTCGAAAGTTGACCTACTTGGGTTAATGAGGTGGACATTAGGTCAAAAATTAACAATTTTAAACAAAATTGACTTTTTGGTTAAAAGTTGACCTATTTGGTCAATGGGTTGGTCATTGGGTCAAGGATTAACCATTTTGGCCAAAGTTAACTTTTTAGTCAAAAATTGACAAATTGGTTCAGTGGGTTGCTCATTAGATCAAGGATTGACCTTTTTCACCAATGTTGACTTTTAGGTCATTGTGTCAGAAATTAACCAATTTGACCAAATTTATTTTTTTGGTCAAAAGTTGACATTTTGGGTCAATGAGGTGGTCATTAGGTAAATAATTGACAATTTTGACCAAAATTATTTTTTGGTCAAAATTTATCCTTTTGGGTCAATGACTTAGTCATTGAGTCAAGGATTGATTATTTTGACCAAAGTTGACTTTTGGTCAAAAGTTGACATATTTGGGACAATGTGTTGGTCATTGGGTCAAGGATTGACCATTTAGACCAAAGTTGACTTTTTGGTCAGAGATTGGCTGGGTCAATAATTGTCATTAGGTTAAAAATTAACTATTTTGACCAAAAATGACTTTCTGGTAAAACGTTGACCTCTTGGGTCAATAGGTTGGTCATTGGGTCAAGGATTGACCATTTTGACCAAAGTTGTCTATTTGGTCAAAAGTTGACCTATTTAGATCAATGAGGCGGTCATTAGGTCAAAAATTGACAATTTTAAGCAAAATTAACTTTTTGGTCAAAAGTTGACCTATTTGATCAATGGGTTGGTCATTGGGTCAAGGATTAACCATTTTGGCCAAAGTTGACTTTTTAGTGAAAAGTTGACAAATTTGGTTAATGGGCTACTCATTAGCACATGGATTGGCCTTTTTTACTAAAGTTGACATTTAGGTCATTTTGTTAGAAATTGACCATTTTGATCAAATTTGACTTTTTGGTCAAAAGTTCACCTTTTGGGTCAATAAGGTGGTCATTAGGTAAAAATTGACAATTTTGACCAAAATTAACTTTTTGGTCAAAAGTTGTCCTTTTGGGTCATTGAGTTGGTCATTGGGTCAAGGATTGACGATTTTGACCAAAGTTCACTTTTTGATCAAAAGTTGACATATTTCGTCAATGGGTTGGTCAATCGGTCAAGGATTGACCATCTTGACCAAAGTTAACTTTTTGGTCAAAAGTTGACCAATTGGGTCAATAATTGGTCATTAAGTCTAAAATTTACTATTTTGACCAAAATTGAGTTTTTGGTCAAATGTCGATCTATTGGGTCTGTGTTGGTCATTGGGTCAAGGATTTACCATTTTGGCCAAAGTTAACTTTTTGGTCAAAAGTTGACCTTTTGGGTCAATGGCTTTGTCATTGAGTCAAGGATTGACCATTATGAACAAAGTTGACATTTTGGTCAGAGATTGATTTATTGGATCAATAATTGGTCATTAGGTCAAAATTTACTATTTTGACCAAAATTGACTTTTTGTTCAAAAGATGACTTAATGGGTCAATGTGTTTGTTGTTGGGTCACGAATTGACCATTTTGACCAATGTTGACTTTTTGATCAAACGTTGACCTATTGGGTCAAAGGGTTGTCATTGGGTTAAAAATTAAGTATTTTAACTAAAGTTGACTTTTTGGTCAAAAGTTGACCTATTTGGTCAACGGGTGGTCATTGGGTCAAAATTTGCCTATTTTGATCAAAAGTTGATTTTTTGGGTCAATGGCTTCGTCATTGGGTCAAGGTTTGACCATTTTGACCAAAGTTGACTTTTTGGAAAGTGATTGACTTATTGGGTTAATAATTGGTCATTCGGTCAAAAATTGATTTTTTTGACCAAAATAAAATTTTTTGTCAAAAGTTGACCCATTAGGTCAACGAGTTGGTCATTGGGACAGAAATTGACCATTTTGACCAAAGTTGACCTTTTGGTCAAAATTTGACTTATTTGGTCGATGAGTTGGTAATTGGATCAACAATTGACCATTTTGACCGAAGATGACTTTTTGGTCTAAAGTTGATCTATTAGGTTAATGAGTTGGTCATTGGGTAAAAAATCGACCATTTAGGCCAAAGTTGACTTTTTGGTCAAAAGTTGGCTATTGTGTCAATGGGTGGTCATTAGGTCAAAAATTGACTATTTTCACCAAATTTGTCTTTTTGATTAAATGTTGACCTATTTAGGTCAATGAGGCGGCCATTATGTGAAAAATTGTCAATTTTAAGCAAAATTAACTTTTTGGTAAAAATTGACCTATATGGTTAATGGGTTGGTCATTAGGTCAAGTATTAACCATTTTGGCCAAAGTTGATTTTTTAGTCGAAAGTTGACAAATCGGATCGATGGGTTGCTCATTAGATCAAGATTTAACCTTTTTCACCAAAGTTGACATTTAGGTCATTGTGTCAGAAATTGACCATTTTGACCAAATTTAACTTTTTGGTCAAAAGTTGACCTTTTGGGTCAATGAGGTAGTCTTTAGGTAAAAAATTGACAATTTAGACCAAAATTATTTTTTTGGTCAAAATTTGTCCTTTTGGGTCATTGAGTTGGTGATTGGGTCAAGGATTGACCATTTTGACCAAAGTTGACTTTTGGGTCAAAAGTTGACCTTTTTGGGTCAATGAGTTGGTCATTGGGTCAAGGATTAACCATTTTGACCCAAGTTGACTTTTTGGTCAAAAGTTGACCTATTTGGGTCAATAATTGGTCATGAAGTCTAAAATTTACTACTTTGACAAAAATTGACTTTTTGGTCAAAAGTCAATCTATTGGGTCACTATGTTGGTCATTGGATTAAGGATTTACCATTTTGACTAAAGTTAACTTTTTGGTCAAAAGTTGACCTACTGGGTCAATGAGTTTTTCATCGAGTCAAGGATTAACCATTATGTCCAAAGATGAAATTTTGGCCGTAGATCGACTTATCGGCCAATAATCGGTCATTAGATCAAAATTTAATATTTTGATCAAAATCGACTTTTGTTCAAAAGATGACTTACTGGGTCAATGAGTTGATAATTGGGTCAAGAATTGACCATTTTGACCAAAGTTGACTTTTGGTCAAAAGTCGAACTATCTGGCTTAATGGGTCGGTCATTAGGTAAAAATTAATCATTTCGACCAAAGTCGATTTTTGGTCAAAAGTTGAACTATTTGGTCATTGGGTCAAATTTTGACTATTTTGGTCAAAAGTTGACCTATTGGGTCAATGGGTTGGTCATTAGGTCAAGGTTTGACCATTTTGACCAAAGTTGACTTTTTTGTTAAAAGTTTACTTATTGGGTCAACGGGTTGGTCATTGGGTCAGAAATTGACCATGTTGACCAAAGCTGACTTTTTGGTCAAAAGTTGACCTATTGAGTCAATGGGTTTGTCATTGGGTCAAAGATTAACCATTTTGACCAAAATTGACTATTTGGTCTGAGATTTGTTTACTGGGTCATAAAATTGTCATAAAGTCAAAAATTGACAATTTTGACCAAAATTAACTTTTTGGTCAAAAGATGACCTATTGGGTCAATGGGTTGGTCATCTTGACAAGGATTTACCATTTTGACCAAAGTTGACTTTTTGGTCAAAAGTTGACCTATTGGGTCAATGGGTTGGTCACTGGGTCAAGGATTGACCATTTTGACCAAAGTTGACTTTTTGGTAAGTGATTAACTTATTGGGTCAATAATTGGTCATTCGGTCAAAAATTAATTATTCTGACCAAAATTAAATTTTTTGTCAAAAGTTGACCCATTGGGTCAATGGGGTGGTCATTGGGCCAGAAATTGACCATTTTGACCAAAGTTGACTTCTTGGTCAAAATTTGACCTACTTGGTCAATGAGTTGGTAATTGGGTCAAGCATTGACCATTTTGACCGAAGATGACTTTTTGATCAAAAGTTTATCTATTGGGTCAATGAGTTGCTCATTGGGTAAAAAATTGACCATTTTGACTAAAGTTGACTCTTTGGTCAAAAGTTGACCTATTGTGTCAATGGGTGGTCATTAGGTCAAAAATTGACTATCTTGACCAAAATTGTCTTTTTCGTCAAAAGTTGACCTTTTGGTCAATAGGTTTGTTAATATGTTAAAAATTGACCATTTTGACCAAAGTTGACGATTTTGTCAAAAGTTGACCTTTTTGGTCAATGGGTGGTCATTGAGTCAAAATTTGACTATTTTGGTCAAAAGTTGACCTATTGGGTTAATGGGTTGGTCAATGGGTCAAGGTTTGACCATTTTGTCCAAAGTTGACTTTTTGGTTAGAAGTACACCTATTGGGTCAATGTGTTGGTCATTGGTCGTAAATCGACCATTTTGACCAAAGTTGACTTTCTGTTCAAAAATTGATCTTTTGGGTCAATAGGTTTGTCATTTGCTTAAAGATTAACCATTTTAACCAAAGTTGACTTTTTGGTCAGAGATTGGCTTTCTGAGTCTATAATTTGTCATTAGGCAAAAAATTGACTATTTTGACCAAAATTGACTTTTTGGTCAAAAGATGACCTATCGTCAATGGGTTGGTCATTGTGGTCAAGGATCGACCATTTCGACTAAAGTTGACTTTTCGGTCAAAAGTCGAACTTTTGGGTCAAAAGTCGATCTATCGGGTCAACGGGTCGGTCATCGGGTCAAGGATCGACAATTTCGACCAAAGTCGACTTTTTTGTAAGTGATAGACTTATTGGGTCAAGAATCGGTCATTCGACTAAAATCGATTATTTTGACTCACAATTAAATTTTTGTCAAAAGTCGATCTATCGGGTCAACGGGGTGGTCATTGGGTCAGAAATTGACCATTTTGACGAAAGTTCACTTTTTGCTTAAAATCTGACCTATTTAGTCAATGAGTTGGTATTGGGTCAAGAATTGACCATTTTGACCGAAGATGACTTTTTGGTCAAAAGTTGATCTATTGAGTCAATGAGTTGGTAATTGGGTAAAATCGACCATTTCGACCAAAGTCGACTTTTTTGTCAAAAGTTTACCTATCGGGTCAATGAGTCGGTCATCGGGTCAAGGATTAACCGTTTTAGCCAAAGTTGACTTTTTAGTCAAAAGTCGACAAATCGGGTCAATGGGTCTGCTCATTCGATCAAGGATCGACCTTTTTCATCAAAGTCGACATTTAGGTCATCGTGTCGAATCGACCATTTCGACCAAACTTTGCTTTTGGTCAAAAAGTCGACCTTCAGAGTCAATGAGGTGGTCATTTAGTTAAAAATCGATAATTTTAACCAATATTGAATTTTTAGTCAAAAGTTGTCCTTTTGGATCAATGAGCTCAGTCATTGGGTCAAGGATTGACCAGCTGACCAAAGTTGACTTTTTATATTTAAAAGCCGACCTATTCGGGTCAATAGGTTGGTCATTGGGTCAAGGATCGACCATTTCGACCAAAGTCGACTTTTGGTCCGTGATCGGCTTACTCGGTCAATAAATGGTCATTAGTCAAAATCGACTATTTCGACCAAAATTATTTTTTGGTCAAATGTCGACATAATGGGTCAATAGGTTGGTCATCAGCAAGGGTCGACCGTTTTGATCAAAGTTGTCTTTTTTGTCAAAAGTGGACCTATTTAGGTCAATAAGTTGGTCATTAGGTCAAAATCGACAATTTTAAGTAAAAATGACTTTTTGGTCGAAGTCGACCTATTCTGACAATGGGTTCGTCATCGGGTCAAGGATTAACCATTTTGGCTAAAGTCGACTTTTTAGTCAAAAGTCGACAAATCGGGCTAAAGGGCCGCTCATTAGATTAAGGATCGACCCTTTTCACCTAAGCCGACATTTAGGTCATTCCGTCTCGAAATCGACCATTTCGACCAAATTTGACTTTTCGGTCAAAAGTCGACCTTTCGGGTCAATGAGGTGGTCATTAGGCAAAAATTAATAAGTTCGACGTAAAATTAACTTTTTCGGACAAAAGTTGTTCTTTTGGTTTAATGAGTTGGTCATTAGAGTCAAGGATCGGCCATTTCGACCAAAGTCGACTTTTCGGTCAAAAGTCGACCTATTCGGATCAATGGGTCGGTCATCGGGTCAAGGATCGACCATTTTCACTAAAGTCGACTTTTTTGTCGCAGATCAGCTTACCGGGTCAATAATTCCTCATTAGGTCAAAATTGATCGTTTTGACCAAAATCGACTTTTGGTCAAAAGTCGACCTACTAGTCAATAGTTCGTCATTGGGTCAAGGATAGACCATTTTGACCAAAGTTGTCTTTTTGGTCAAAAGTTTACCTATTTAGGTCAATGAGGTGGTCATTAGGTCAAAATCGACAATTTAAGCAAAATCGACTTTTTTGGTCAAAAGTCGACCTATATGGTCAATGGGCTCGGTCATCTGTCAAGGCTTAACCATTTTGGCCAAAGTTGACTTTTTAGTCAAAAGTCGACAAATCGGGTCAATAAGTTGCTCAAGTAGATCAAGAATTAACCTTTTCACCAAAGTCGAACATTAGGTCATTGCGCGAGAAATGGACTATTTCGACCAAATTTCGACTTTTGGTCAAAAGTCGACCTTTTGGATCAATGAGGTGGTCATTAGGTAATAAATGTACAATTTCGACCAAAATCGGCTTTTTGGTCAAAAGTTGTCCTTTTGGGTCAATGAGTTAGTTATTGGTCAAGGATCGACCATTTTGACAAAAGTCGACTTTTGGTCAAAAGTCGACTTATTTGGGTCAAAGGGTACGTCATCGGGTCAAGGATTTTACAATTTCACAAAAGTCGACTTTTTGGTCGAGATCGTCTTACAGGGTCAATAATCGGTTATTAGGCAAAATCGACTATTTTGGCAAAAATCGACATTTCGGCAAAAATCGACATTTTGGTCAAAAGTCGACCTTTTGGGTCAATGAGTTTGTCATCGGTCGAGGATCGACCATTTCGACCAAAATCGCCTTTTAGGTCAAAGATCGACTTATCGGGTCAATAAATGGTCTTTAGGTTAAAAATCGAATATTCGACCAAAATTGAATTTTTTGTCAAAAGTTAACCCATTGGGCGAACAAGGTGGTCATCGGGTCGAAATCGACTATTTCGACCAAAGTCGACTTTTTGGACAAAAATCGACATATTTGGTCAATGAGTCGATAATCGAATCAAGAATCGACCATTTTGACCCAAGATGACTTTTTAGTCAAAAGTCGACCTATCGGGTCAATGGGTCGGTCGTTAGGTCAAAAATCGACCATTTCGACCAAAATCGACTTTTTGGTGAAAAGTCGATCGGTAGGGTCAATGGGTGCGCCATTAAGTCAAAAATCGACAATTTTGACCCAAATCGACTTTTTGGTCAAAAGTCGACCTATTTCGTCAAAAGGTTCGTCATCGGGTCAAGGATAGACCATTTTCGACCAAAGTCGACTTTTTGGTCGAGATCGATTTATCGGGTCAATAATCGGTCATTAATTCAAAATTTGATTTTTGGTCGGAGTCGACATATTAGTGCCAATGGGCCGGTCATCGGTCAAGGATCGATCATTTCGACCAAGGTCGAATTTTTGGTCAAAAGTCGTCCTATCGGGTCAATGAGTCTGCTCATCGGGTTAAGGATCTGACCATTTCGACCAAAGCTCGATTTTTGGTCGAGATCGCTTACCGGGTCAATAATTGAACATTAGGTCAAAAATTGACAATTATGACCTAAATTGACTTTTTGGTCAAAAGTCAATCTATCGGGTCAATAAGTTGTTCATTTGGTCAAGAATTCAGCATTTTGACCAAAGTTTTCTTTTTGGTCAAAAGTTGAACTATTTAGGTCAATGAGCCGTCATTAGGTTTATATTGACAATTTTAAGCAAAATTGTCTTTTTGGTCAAAAGTTGATTTATTTGGTCAATGGGTGGTCGTTGGGTCAAGGATTAACCATTTTGGCCAAAGTTGACTTTTTAGTCAAAAATTGACAAATTGGGTCAATGGGTTGCTCATTAGATCAAGGATTGGCCTTTTCACCAAAGTTGACATTTAGATCATTGTGTCAGAAATTGACCATTTTGACCAAATTTAACTTTTGGTCAAAAGTCGACCTTTTGGTCATCGAGGTGAATTATTAGTAAAAAATCGATTATTTAGACTAAAATTAATTTTTTGGTTAAAAGTTGTCGCTTTGGGTCAATGAGTCGGTCATAGGGTCAAGGATCGAACTATCTTGACCAAAGTTAACTTTTTGGTCAAAAGTTAACCCATTAGGTCAATAATCGTCATTAAGTCTAAAATTTACTATTTTGACCAAAATCGAAGTTTTTGGTCAAAAGTCGATCTATTGGTTCTTTGTGTTGATCATCGGGTCAAGGATTTATCATTTTGGCCAAAGTTAACTTTTTGGTCAAAAGTTGATCTTTCGGTCAATGGCTTTATCATCGGGTCAAGGATCGACCATTATGAACAAAGTCGATAATTTGATCGTAGATCGATTTATTGGATCAATAATCGGTCATTAGGTCAAAATTTACTATTTCGACCAAAATAGACTTTTTGTTCAAAAGATGACTTACTGTGTCAATGTGTTTGTCATTGGGTCAAGAATTGACCATTTTGACCAAAGTTGACTTTTTGATCAAAGGTTGACTTATTGGGTCAATGGGTTATCATAGGGTTAAAAATTGACCATTTTAACCAAAGTTAACTTTTTGGTCAAAAGTTGTCCTATTTGGTGAACTGGAGGTCATTAGGTCAAAATTGACTATTTGGATCAAAAGTCGACCTATCGAGTTAATGGGTCAGTCATCGGGTCAAGGTTCGACCATTTCGACCAAACTTGACTTTTTGGTAAGTGATCGACTTATTGGATCAATAATCGTCATTCGTTAAAAATCGATAATTTTGACCAAAATTAATTTTTTGTCAAAAGTCGACCCATTAGGTCAACGGGGCGGTCATCGGGTCAGAAATCGACCATTTCGACCAAAGTCGACTTTTGGTTAAAATTCGACCTATTCGGTCAATGAGCTCGTAATTGGGTCAACAATCGACTATTTTGACCGAAGATGACTTTTGGTCAAAAGTCGATATATTGGGTCAATGAGTCGGTCATTGTGTAAAATCGACCATTTAGGCCAAAGTTGACTTTTTGGTCAAAAGTCGCCTATAGTGTCAATGGGTGTTCATTAGGTCAAAAATTGACTATTTTCACCAAAGTTGTCTTTCTGATTAAATGTTGACCTAGTTAGGTCAATGAGGCAACCATTAGGTCAAAAATTGACAATTTTAAGAAAAATTGACAATTTTAAGAAAAATTGACTTTTTGGTCAAAATTGACCTATATGGTCAATGGGTTGGTCATTAGGTCAAGGATTAATCATTTCGGCCAAAGTCGACTTTTTAGTCAAAAGTCGACAAATTGGATCAATGTGTTGCTCATTAGATCAAGGATCGACATTTTTCTCCAAAGTCGACATTTAGGTCATCAGGTCAGAAATCGACCATTTTGACCAAATTTAACTTTTGTACATTTTGGGTCAATGAGGTAATAATACGTAAAAAATCGACAATTTAGACCAAAATTAATTTTTTTGTCAAAAGTTGTCCATTCGGGTCAACGAGTTAGTCATCGGGCCAAGGATCGACCATTTTGACCAAAGTTGACTTTTTGATCAAGAGTTGACTCTATTTGGGTCGACTACTGGTCATCAAGTTAAAGGTTAATCATTTTGACCCAAGTTGACATTTTGGTCAAAAGTTGACCAATTTGGGTCAATGGCTTGGTCATTGGGTCAAGGATTAACCATTTTGGCCAAAGTTGACTTTTTAGTCAAAAGTTGTCAAATTTGGTCAATGGGTTACTCACTAGAAAAAGGATTGACCTTTTTCACTAAAGTCGACATTTAGGTTCTTGTGTTGTAAATTAACCATTTTGATCAAATTTGACTTTTTGTTCAAAATTTAATCTTTTGGGTCAATGAGGTGGTCATTAGGTAAAAATCGACAATTTTGACCAAAATTAGCTTTTTGGTCAAAAGTTATCATTTTGAGTCAATGAGTCGGTCATTGGGTCAAGGATCGACCATTTTGACCAAAGCTAACTTTTTGGTCAAAAGTTGACATATTTCGTCAATGGGTTAGTCAATCGGGTCAAGGATCGACCATCTTGACCAAAGTTAACTTTTTGGTCAAAAGTTGATCCATTGGGTCAATAATTGGTCATTAAGTCTAAAATTTACTATTTTGACCAATATCGAGTTTTTGGTCAAATGTCGATCTATTGGTCCGTGTGTTGTTCATCGGGTCAAGGATTTACCATTTTGACCAAAGTTAACTTTTTGGTCAAAAGTCGACCTTTGGGTCAATGGCTTTGTCATTGGGTCAAGGATTGACCATTATGAACAAAGTTGACATTTTGGTCAAAGATTGATTTATTGGATCAATAATTGGTCATTAGGTCAAAATTTACTATTTTGACCAAAATTGACTTTTTGTTCAAAAGATGACTTAATGGGTCAATGTGTTTGTTGTTGGGTCACGAATTGACCATTTTGACCAATGTTGACTTTTTGATCAAACGTCGACTTATTAGTCAAAGGGTCATTATTGAGTTAAAAATTAACTATTTTAACTAAAGTTGACTTTTGGTCAAAAGTCGACTTATTTGGTCAACGGGTGGTCATTGGGTCAAAATTTGCCTATTTTGATCAAAAGTTGATTTTTCGGGTCAATGGCTTCGTCATTGGGTCAAGGTTTGACCATTTTGACCAAAGTCGACTTTTTGGAAAGTGATCGACTTATCAAGTTAATAATCGGTCATTCGGTCAAAAATTGATTTTTTTGACCAAAATAAAATTTTTTGTCAAAAGTCGAATCTATTAGGTCAACGAGTTGGTCATCGGGACAGAATCGACCATTTTGACCAAAGTCGACCTTTTGGTCAAAATTCGACTTATTTGGTCGATGAGTTGGTAATTGGATCAACAATTGACCATTTTGACCGAAGATGACTTTTGGTCTAAAGTTGATCTATTGGGTCAATGAGTTGGTCATTGGGTAAAAAATTGACCATTTAGGCCAAAGTTGACTTTTTGGTCAAAAGTTGGCCTATTGTGTCAATGGGTGGTCATTAGGTCAAAAATTGACTATTTTCACCAAATTTGTCTTTTTGATTAAATGTTGACCTATTTAGGTCAATGAGGCGGCCATTATGTGAAAAATTGTCAATTTTAAGCAAAATTAACTTTTTGGGTAAAAATCGACCTATATGGTTAATGGGTTGGTCATTAGTGTCAAGTATTAACCATTTTGGCCAAAGTTGATTTTTAGTCAAAAGTCGATAAATCGGATCAATGGGTTGCTCATTAGATCAAGATTTAACCTTTTTCACCAAAGTCGACATTTAGGTCATCGCGTCGAATCGACCATTTTGACCAAATTTAACTTTTTGGTCAAAAGTTGACTCTTTGGGTCAATGAGGTAGTCTTTAGGTAAAAAATCGACAATTTAGACCAAAATTATTTTTTGGTCAAAATTTGTCCTTTGGGTCATCGAGTCGGTGATTGGGTCAAGGATCGACCATTTTGACCAAAGTTGACTTTGGGTCAAAAGTCGACCTTTTCGGGTCAATGAGTTGGTCATTGGGTCAAGGATTAACCATTTTGACCCAAGTTGACTTTTTGGTCAAAAGTCGACCTATTTGGGTCAATAATCGGTCATGAAGTCTAAAATTTACTACTTTGATAAAAAATTGACTTTTTGGTCAAAAGTCAATCTATCGGGTCACTATGTCGGTCATCGGATTAAGGATTTACCATTTCGACTAAAGTTAACTTTTTGGTCAAAAGTCGATCTCATCGGGTCAATGAGTTTTTCACCGAGTCAAGGATTAACCATTATGTCCAAAGATGAAATTTTGGCCGAGATTGACTTATCGGGCCAATAATTGGTCATTAGATCGTAAATTTAATATTTTGATCAAAATCGACTTTTGTTCAAAAGATGACTTACTCGGGTCAATGAGTCGATAATTGGGTCAAGAATCGACCATTTTGACCAAAGTTGACTTTTTGGTCAAAAGTTGAACTATCGGCTTAATGGGTCGGTCATCGGGTAAAAATTAATCATTTCGACCAAAGTTGATTTTTGGTCAAAAGTCGAACTATTTGGTCATCGGGTCAAATTTTCGACTATTTAGGTCAAAAGTCGACTCTATCAAGTCAATGGGTCAGGTCATTAGTCAAGGTTCGACCATTTTGACCAAAGTCGACTTTTTTGTTAAAAGTTTACTTATTGGGTCAACGGGTCGGTCATTGGGTCGTAAATCGACCATGTCGACTCAAAGTCGACTTTTCGGTCAAAAGTCGACCTATCGAGTCAATGGGCTCGTTATCGGGTCAAAGATTAACCATTTTGACCAAAATTGACTATTTGGTCTGAGATTTGTTTACTGGGTCATAAAATTGTCATAAAGTCAAAAATTGACAATTTTGACCAAAATTAACTTTTTGGTCAAAAGATGACCTATTGGGTCAATGGGTTGGTCATCTTGACAAGGATTTACCATTTTGACCAAAGTTGACTTTTTGGTCAAAAGTTGACCTATTGGGTCAATGGGTTGGTCATCTGGTCAAGGATCGACCATTTCGACCAAAGTCGACTTTTTGGTAAGTGATTAACTTATTGGGTCAATAATTGGTCATTCGGTCAAAAATTAATTATTCCGACCAAAATTAAATTTTTTTGTCAAAAGTCAATCCATCGAGTCAACTGGTCATTATCGGCAGAATCGACCATTTCGACCAAAGTCGACTTCGGTCAAAATTTGACTCTACTCGGTCAATGAGTTGGTAATTGGGTCAAGCATCGACCATTTTGACCGAAGATGACTTTTTGATCAAAAGTTTATCTATCAGGTCAATGAGTCGCTCATCGGGTAAAAAATCGACCATTTCGACTAAAGTCGACTTTTCGTCAAAAGTCGACCTATTGTGTCAATGGGTGGTCATTAGGTCAAAAATCGACTATCTCGACCAAAATTGTCTTTTTCGTCAAAAGTCGATCTTTTGGTCAATAGTGCTCGTTAATATGTTAAAATCGAACCACTTTGACCAAAGTCGACGATTTTGTCAAAAGTCGACCTTTGGTCAATGGGTGGTCATCGAGTCAAAATTGACTATTTTGGTCAAAAGTCGACTGATTCGGTTAATGGGTCGGTCGATGCGGTCAAGGCTCGACCATTTTGTCCAAAGTTGACTTTTTGGTTAGAAGTACACCTATTGGGTCAATGTGTTGGTCATTGGTCAGAAATTGACCATTTTGACCAAAGTTGACTTTCTGTTCAAAAATTGATCTTTTGGGTCAATAGGTTTGTCATTTGCTTAAAGATTAACCATTTTAACCAAAGTTGACTTTTTGGTCAGAGATTGGCTTACTGAGTCTGTAATTGGTCATTAGGCAAAAAATCGACTATTTTGACCAAAATCGACTTTTGGTCAAAAGATGACCTATTGGGTCAATGGGTCGTCATTGGGTCAAGGATCGACCATTTTGATCTAAAGTCGACTTTTCGGTCAAAAGTCAACTTTTGGGTCAAAAGTCGATCTATCAGGTCAATGGGTCGGTCATCGGGTCAAGGATCGACAATTTTGACCAAAGTCGACTTTTTGTAAGTGATCGACTTATCGGGTCAAGAATCGGTCATTCGACTCAAAATCGATTATTTTGACCACAATTAAATTTTTGATCAAAAGTCAATCTATCGGGTCAACGAGTGGTCATCGGTCGAATCGACCATTTTGACTGAAAGTTCACTTTTGCTTAAAATCCGACTTATTTAGTCAATGAGTCGGTATCGGGTCAAGAATCGACCATTTTGACCAAAGATGACTTTTTGGTCAAAAGTTGATCTATCGAGTCAATGAGTTGGTAATCAGGTAAAAAATCGACCATTTTCGACCAAAGTCGACTTTTTTGTCAAAAGTTTACCTATTGGGTCAATGAGTCAGTCATCGGGTCAAGGATTAACCGTTTTAGCCAAAGTTGACTTTTTAGTCAAAAGTCGACAAATCGGTCAATGTGCCGCTTCATTTGATCAAGGATCGACCTTTTTCATCAAAGCCGACATTTAGGTCATCGTGTCGAATCGACCATTTTGACCAAACTTTGCTTTTGGTCAAAAGTTGACCTTCAGGGTCAATGAGGTGGTCATTTAGTTAAAAATTGATAATTTTAACCAATATTGAATTTTTAGTCAAAAGTTGTCCTTTTGGATCAATGAGCTGGTCATTGGGTCAAGGATTGACCAGTTTGACCAAAGTTGACTTTTTATATTTAAAAGCTGACCTATTTGGGTCAATAGGTTGGTCATTGGGTCAAGGATTGACCATTTTGACCAAAGTTGACTTTTTGGTCTGTGATTGGCTTACTCGGTCAATAAATGGTCAATAGTCAAAATTGACTATTTTGACCAAAATTATTTTTTTGGTCAAATGTTGACATAATGGGTCAATAGGTTGGTCATTAGGCAAGGGTTGACCGTTTTGATCAAAGTTGTCTTTTTTGTCAAAAGTGGACCTATTTAGGTCAATAAGTTGGTCATTAGGTCAAAAATTGACAATTTTAAGTAAAAATGACTTTTTGGTCAGAAGTTGACCTATTTGGACAATGGGTTCGTCATTGGGTCAAGGATTAACCATTTTGGCTAAAGTTGACTTTTTAGTCAAAAGTCGACAAATCGGGCTAAAGGGCCGCTCATTAGATTAAGGATCGACCCTTTTCACCTAAGTCGACATTTAGGTCATTCGTCTCGAAATTGACCATTTTGACCAAATTTGACTTTTCGGTCAAAAGTTGACCTTTTGGGTCAATGAGGTGGTCATTAGGCAAAAATTAATAAGTTTGACGAAAATTAACTTTTTGGACAAAAGTTGTTCTTTTGGTTTAATGAGTTGGTCATTAGGTCAAGGATTGGCCATTTTGACCAAAGTTGACTTTTTGGTCAAAAGTTGACCTATTTGGATCAATGGGTTGGTCATTGGGTCAAGGATTGACCATTTTCACTAAAGTTGACTTTTTTGTCAGAGATTGGCTTACTGGGTCAATAATTCCTCATTAGGTCAAAATTTGACTGTTTTGACCAAAATTGACTTTTTGGTCAAAAGTTGACCTATTAGGTCAATAGTTTGGTCATTTGGTCAAGGATTGATCATTTTCACCAAAGTTGTCTTTTTGGTCAAAAGTTTACCTATTTAGGTCAATGAGGTGGTCATTAGGTCAAAAATTGACAATTTAAGCAAAATTGACTTTTTTGGTCAAAAGTTGACCTATATGGTCAATGGGTTGGTCATTGGGTCAAGGCTTAACCATTTTGGCCAAAGTTGACTTTTTAGTCAAAAGTTGACAAATTGGGTCAATAAGTTGCTCAGTAGATCAAGAATTAACCTTTTCACCAAAGTTGAACATTAGGTCATTGCGTGAGAAATGGACTATTTTGACCAAATTTGACTTTTTGGTCAAAAGTTGACCTTTTGGATCAATGAGGTGGTCATTAGGTAATAAATGTACAATTTTGACCAAAATTGGCTTTTTGGTCAAAAGTTGTCCTTTTGGGTCAATGAGTTAGTTATTGGGTCAAGGATTGACCATTTTGACAAAAGTTGACTTTTTGGTCAAAAGTTGACTTATTTGGGTCAAAGGGTACGTCATTGGGTCAAGGATTTTACAATTTCACAAAAGTTGACTTTTTGGTCAGAGATTGTCTTACAGGGTCAATAATTGGTTATTAGGCAAAAATTGACTATTTTGGCAAAAATTGACATTTTGGCAAAAATTGACATTTTGGTCAAAAGTTGACCTTTTGGGTCAATGAGTTTGTCATTGGTCGAGGATTGACCATTTTGACCAAAATTGCCTTTTAGGTCAAAGATTGACTTATTGGGTCAATAAATGGTCTTTAGGTTAAAAATTGAATATTTGACCAAAATTGAATTTTTTGTCAAAAGTTAACCCATTGGGTGAACAAGGTGGTCATTGGGTCAGAAATTGACTATTTTGACCAAAGTTGACTTTTTGGACAAAAATTGACATATTTGGTCAATGAGTTGATAATTGAATCAAGAATTGACCATTTTGACCCAAGATGACTTTTTAGTCAAAAGTTGACCTATTGGGTCAATGGGTTGGTCGTTAGGTCAAAAATTGACCATTTTGACCAAAATTGACTTTTTGGTGAAAAGTTGACCTGTTTGGTCAATGGGTGGCCATTAAGTCAAAAATTGACAATTTTGACCCAAATTGACTTTTTGGTCAAAAGTCGACCTCATTTGGTCAAAAGGTTTGTTATCGGGTCAAGGATACACCATTTCGACCAAAGTCGACTTTCTGGTCGAGATCGATTTATCGGGTCAATAATCGGTCATTAATTCAAAATTTGATTTTTGGTCGAGTCGACATATTAGTGCCAATGGGTTGTCATCGGTCAAGGATCGATCATTTTGACCAAGGTCAATTTTTGGTCAAAAGTCGTCTCCATCGGGTCAATGAGTCGTTCATCGAGTTAAGGATCGACCATTTCGACCAAAGTCGATTTTTGGTCGGAGATCGGCCTATCGGGTCAATAATCGAACATTAGTCAAAATCGACAATTATGACCTAAATCGACTTTTTGGTCAAAAGTCGACCTATCGGGTCAATAGAGTTGTTCATTTCGTCAAGAATTCGAAGCATTTCGACCAAAGTTTTCTTTTGGTCAAAAGTTGAACTATTTAGGTCAATGAGCCGTCATTAGGTTTATATTGACAATTTTAAGCAAAATTGTCTTTTTGGTCAAAAGTTGATTTATTTGGTCAATGGGTGGTCGTTGGGTCAAGGATTAACCATTTTGGCCAAAGTTGACTTTTTAGTCAAAAATTGACAAATTGGGTCAATGGGTTGCTCATTAGATCAAGGATTGGCCTTTTCACCAAAGTTGACATTTAGATCATTGTGTCAGAAATTGACCATTTTGACCAAATTTAACTTTTGGTCAAAAGTTGACCTTTTGGTCATTGAGGTAGTCATTAGGTAAAAAATTGACTATTTAGACCAAAATTAATTTTTTGGTTAAAAGTTGTCGTTTTGGGTCAATGAGTTGGTCATAGGGTCAAGGATTGACCATCTTGACCAAAGTTAACTTTTTGGTCAAAAGTTAACCCATTAGGTCAATAATTGGTCATTAAGTCTAAAATTTACTATTTTGACCAAAATTGAGTTTTTGGTCAAAAGTCGATCTATTGGGTCTGTGTGTTCGTCATCGGGTCAAGGATTTATCATTTTCGCCAAAGTTAACTTTTTGGTCAAAAGTTGACCTTTTGGGTCAATGGCTTTATCATCGGGTCAAGGATCGACCATTATGAACAAAGTCGATAATTTGATCGTAGATCGATTTATTGGATCAATAATCGATCATTAGGTCAAATTTACTATTTTGACCAAAATAGACTTTTTGTTCAAAAGATGACTTATCGTGTCAATGTGTTTGTCATCGGTCAAGAATCGACCATTTCGACCAAAGTTGACTTTTGATCAAAGGTCAATTTATTGGGTCAATGGGTTATCATAGGGTTAAAAATTGACCATTTTAACCAAAGTTAACTTTTTGGTCAAAAGTTGTCCTATTTGGTGAACGGGAGAGTCATTAGGTCAAAATTGACTATTTGGATCAAAAGTCGACCTATCGGTTAATGGCTCGGTCATCGGGTCAAGGTTTCGACCATTTCGACCAAACTCGACTTTTGGTAAGTGATCGGATTTATTGATCAATAATCGGTCATTCGGTTAAAAATCGATAATTTTGACCAAAATTAATTTTTTTTGTCAAAAGTAGACTCATTAGGTCAACGGGTGGTCATCTAGGTTCAAATCGACCATTTTGACCAAAGTTGACTTTTTGGTTAAAATTTGACCTATTTGGTCAATGAGTTTGTAATTGGGTCAACAATTGACTATTTTGACCGAAGATGACTTTTTGGTCAAAAGTTGATATATTGGGTCAATGAGTTGGTCATTGTGTAAAAAATTGACCATTTAGGCCAAAGTTGACTTTTTGGTCAAAAGTTGGCCTATAGTGTCAATGGGTGTTCATTAGGTCAAAAATTGACTATTTTCACCAAAGTTGTCTTTCTGATTAAATGTTGACCTAGTTAGGTCAATGAGGCAACCATTAGGTCAAAAATTGACAATTTTAAGAAAAATTGACAATTTTAAGAAAAATTGACTTTTTGGTCAAAATTGACCTATATGGTCAATGGGTTATTATTGAAGTCAAGGATTAATCATTTTGGCCAAAGTTGACTTTTTAGTCAAAAGTTGACAAATTGGATCAATGTGTTGCTCATTAGATCAAGGATTGACATTTTTCTCCAAAGTTGACATTTAGGTCATTGGGTCAGAAATTGACCATTTTGACCAAATTTAACTTTTGTACATTTTGGGTCAATGAGGTAGTCAATACGTAAAAAATTGACAATTTAGACCAAAATTAATTTTTTTTGTCAAAAGTTGTCCATTTGGGTCAATGAGTTAGTCATTGGGCCAAGGATTGACCATTTTGACCAAAGTTGACTTTTTGGTCAAGAGTTGACCTATTTGGGTCAGTCAGTTGGTCATTGGGTTAAAGGTTGACCATTTTGACCCAAGTTGACATTTTGGTCAAAAGTTGACCAATTTGGGTCAATGGCTTGGTCATTGGGTCAAGGATTAACCATTTTGGCCAAAGTTGACTTTTTAGTCAAAAGTTGTCAAATTTGGTCAATGGGTTACTCACTAGAAAAAGGATTGACCTTTTTCACTAAAGTTGACATTTAGGTTCTTGTGTCAGAAATTAACCATTTTGATCAAATTTGACTTTTTGTTCAAAATTTAATCTTTTGGGTCAATGAGGTGGTCATTAGGTAAAAAATTGACAATTTTGACCAAAATTAGCTTTTTGGTCAAAAGTTGTCATTTTGAGTCAATGAGTTGGTCATTGGGTCAAGGATTGACCATTTTGACCAAAGCTAACTTTTTGGTCAAAAGTTGACATATTTGGTCAATGGGTTGGTCAATGGGTCAAGGATTGACCATCTTGACCAATGTTAACTTTTTGGTCAAAAGTTGATCCATTGGGTCAATAATTGATCATTAAGTCTAAAATTTACTATTTTGACCAATATTGAGTTTTTGGTCAAATGTCGATCTATTGGGTCTGTGTGTTGTTCATTGGGTCAAGGATTTACCATTTTGACCAAAGTTAACTTTTTGGTCAAAAGTTGACCTTTCAGAGTCAATAGCCATTCATTGGGTCAAGGATCGACCCATTATGAACAAAGTCGACATTTTGGTCGAGATCGACTTATTGGATCAATAATTGGTCATTAGTCAAAATTTACAATTTTTACCAAAATCGACTTTTTGTTCAAAAGATGACTTACTCGGGTCAATGTGTTTGTCATCGGGTTAAGAATCGAACATTTAGACCAAAGTTGACTTTTGGTCAAAAGTTGACCTATTGGGTCAATGTGTTGGTCATTCGGTCAAGGATTGACCATTTTGACGAAAGTTGACTTTTTTAGTCAGAGATTGACTTACTGGATCAATAAATGGTCATTGAGTCAAGGATTGACCATTTTGACCAAAGTGACTTTTTGATCAAGAGTTGACTTTTAGGCCAATGGGTTGGTCCTTGGGTCAAGGATTGATCATTTTCACCTAAATTTACTTTTTCGTTAAAAGTTGACTTATTAGGTCAAAAGGTTGGTCATTGTGTCAAGGATTGACCATTTTGACCAAAGTTGTCTCTTTGGTCGAAAGTCGACCTACTGGGTTAATGAGGCTGAGTCATTAGGTCAAAAATTAACAATTTTAAACAAAATCGACTTTTTGGTTAAAAGTCGACCTATTTGGTCAATGGGTTGGTCATCGGGTCAAGGATTAACCATTTTGGCCAAATTTAAATTTTTAGTCGAAAATCGACAAATTGGTTCGAATGGGTTGCTCATTAGATCAAGGATTGACCTTTTTCACCAATGTTGACTTTTAGGTCATTGTGTCAGAAATTAACCATTTTGACCAAATTTATTTTTTTGGTCAAAAGTTGACATTTTGGGTCAATGAGGTGGTCATTAGGTAAATAATTGACAATTTTGACCAAAATTATTTTTTGGTCAAAATTTATCCTTCGGGTCAATGACTTACTCATCGAGTCAAGGATTGATTATTTTGACTAAAGTTGACTTTTGGTCAAAAGTTGACATATTGGGACAATGTGTTGGTCATTGGGTCAAGGATCGACCATTTAGACCAAAGTTGACTTTTTGGTCAGAGATCGATTCGGGTCAATAATTGTCTTTAGGTTAAAAATTAACTATTTCTACCAAAAATGACTTTTCGTAAAACGTCGACCTCTCGGTCAATAGGTTGGTCATTAGGTCAAGGATTGACCATTTTGATCAAAGTTATCTATTTGGTCAAAAGTTGACCTATTTAGATCAATGAGGCGGTGATTAGTGTCAAAATCGACTAATTTTAAGCAAAATTAACTTTTTGGTCAAAAGTCGACCTATTTGATCAATGGGTTACGTCATTGGGTCAAAGATTAACCATTTTGACCAAAGTTGACTTTTTAGTGAAAAGTTGACCAATTTGGTTAATGGGCTCCTCATTAGCACATGGATTGGCCTTTTTACCGAAGTTGACATTTAGGTCATTTTGTTAGAAATCGACCATTTTGATCAAATTCGACTTTTTGGTCAAAAGTTCACCTTTTGGATCAATAAGGTGGTCATTAGGTAAAATTGACAATTTTGACCAAAATTAGCTTTTTGGTCAAAAGTTGTCCTTTTGGGTCATCGAGTCGGTCGTTGAGTCAAGGATCGACGATTTTGACCAAAGTTCACTTTTCGATCAAAAGTCGACATATTTCGGTCAATGGGTCGGTGATCGGTCAAGGATCGACCATCTTGACTCAAAGTTAACTTTTGGTCAAAAGTTGACCCATTGGGTCAATAATTGGTCATTAAGTCTAAAATTTACTATTTTGACCAAAATTGAGTTTTTGGTCAAATGTCGATCTATTGGGTCTGTGTGTTGGTCATTGGGTCAAGGATTTACCATTTTGGCCAAAGTTAACTTTTTGGTCAAAAGTTGACCTTTTGGGTCAATGGCTTTATCATTAGGTCAAGGATTGACCATTATGACCAAAGTTGACATTTTGGTCAAAGATTGATTTATTGGATCAATAATCAGTCATTAGATCAAAATTTACTATTTTGACCAAAATTGACTTTTGTTCAAAAGATGACTTAATGGGTCAATGTGTTTGTTGTTGGGTCACGAATTGTCCATTTTAACTAATGTTGACTTTTTGATCAAACGTTGACCTATTGGGTCAAAGGGTTGTCATTGGGTTAAAAATTGACCATTTTAACTAAAGTTGACTTTTTGGTCAAAAGTTGACCTATTTGGTCAACGGGTGGTCGTTGGGTCAAAATTTGACTATTTTGATCAAAAGTTGATTTATTGGGTCAATGGCTTGATCATTGGGTCAAGGTTTGACCATTTTGACCAAAGTCGACTTTTGGTAAGTGATTGACTTTCTGGGTCAATAATTGGTTATTCGGTCAAAAATTGATTATTTTGACCAAAATTAAATTTTTTGTCAAAAGTTGACCCATTAGGTCAACGAGTTGGTCATTGGGACAGAAATTGACCATTTTGACCAAAGTTGACCTTTTGGTCAAAATTTGACTTATTTGGTCAATGAGTTGGTAATTGGATCAACAAATGACCATTTTGTCCGAAGATGACTTTTTGGTCTAAAGTTGATCTATTAGGTTAATGAGTTGGTCATTGGGTAAAAAATCGTACCATTTTGAGCCAAAGTCGACTTTTGGTCAAAAGTCGGCCTATTGTGTCAATGGGTGGTCATTAGGTCAAAATCGACTATTTTCACCAAATTTGTCTTTTTGATTAAATGTTGACCTATTTAGGTCAATGAGGCGGCCATTATGTGAAAAATTGACAATTTTAAGCAAAATTAACTTTTTGGTAAAAATTGACCTATATGGTTAATGGGTTGGTCATTAGGTCAAGTATTAACCATTTTGGCCAAAGTTGATTTTTTAGTCAAAAGTTGACAAATTGGATCAATGGGTTGCTCATTAGATCAAGATTTAACCTTTTTCACCAAAGTTGACATTTAGGTCATTGTGTCAGAAATTGACCATTTTGACCAAATTTAACTTTTTGGTCAAAAGTTGACCTTTTGGGTCAATGAGGTAGTCATTAGGTAAAAAATTGACAATTTAGACCAAAATTAATTTTTTGGTCAAAAGTTGTCCTTTTGGGTCAATGAGTTGGTCATTGGGTCAAGGATTGACTATTTTGAATAAAGTTGACTTTTTGCTCAAATTTGACCTTTTGGGTCAATGAGTTGGTCATTGGGTCAAGGATTAACAATTTTGACCCAAGTTGACTTTTGTCAAAAGTTGACTCTATTTGGGTCAATAATCGGTCATGATGTCTAAAATTTACTACTTTGACAAAAATTGACTTTTTGGTCAAAAGTCAATCTATTGGGTCACTGTGTTGGTCATTGGATTAAGGATTTACCATTTTGACTAAAGTTAACTTTTTGGTCAAAAGTTGACCTACTGGGTCAATGAGTTTTTCACTGAGTCAAGGATTAACCATTATGTCCAAAGATGACATTTTGGCCAGAGATTGACTTATTGGGCCAATAATTGGTCATTAGATCAAAATTTAATATTTTGACCAAAATTGACTTTTGTTCAAAAGATGACTTACTGGGTCAATGAGTTGATAATTGGGTCAAGAATTGACCATTTTGACCAAAGTTGACTTTTTGGTCAAAAGTTGACCTATTGGCTTAATGGGTTGGTCATTGGGTAAAAATTAATCATTTTGACCAAAGTTGATTTTTGGTCAAAAGTTGAACTATTTGGTCATTGGGTCAAATTTTGACTATTTTGGTCAAAAGTTGACCTATTGGGTCAATGGGTTGGTCATTAGGTCAAGGTTTGACCATTTTGACCAAAGTTGTTTTTGGTTAAAAGTTTACTTATCGGGTCAATCTGGTTAGTCATTGGGTCGAGAATCGACCATGTTGACCAAAGCTGACTTTTTGGTCAAAAGTTTACCTATTGGGTCAATGGGTTTGTCATTGGGTCAAAGATTATCCATTTTGACCAAAATTGACTATTTGGTCTGAGATTTGTTTACTGTGTCATAAAATTGTCATAAAGTCAAAAATTGACAATTTTGACCAAAATTAACTTTTTGGTCAAAAGATGACCTATTGGGTCAATGGGTTGGTCATCTTGACAAGGATTGACCATTTTGACCAAAGTTGACTTTTTGGTCAAAAGTCAATTTATCGGGTCAATGGGTTGGTCACTGGGTCAAGGATTGACCATTTTGACCAAAGTTGACTTTTTGGTAAGTGATTAACTTATTGGGTCAATAATTGGTCATTCGGTCAAAAATTGATTATTCTGACCAAAATTAAATTTTTTGTCAAAAGTCGATCTATTAGATCAACAGGCGATCATTAGGCGTAAATCGACCATTTTGACCAAAGTTGACTTCTTGGTCAAAATTTGCCCTACTTGGTCAATGAGTTGGTAATTGGGTCAAGCATTGACCATTTTGACCAAAGATGACTTTTTGATCAAAAGTTTATCTATTGGGTCAATGAGTTGCTCATTGGGTAAAAAATTGACCATTTTGACTAAAGTTGACTCTTTGGTCAAAAGTTGACCTATTGTGTCAATGGGTGGTCATTAGATCAAAAATTGACTATCTTGACCAAAATTGTCTTTTTCGTCAAAAGTTGACCTTTTGGGCAATGGGTTTGTTAATATGTTAAAAATTAATCATTTTGACTAAAGTTGACTCTTTGGTCAAAAGTTGACCTATTGTGTCAATGGGTGGTCATTATGTCAAAAATTGACTATCTTGACCAAAATTTTCTTTTTCGTCAAAAGTTGACCTTTTGGGCAATGGGTTTGTTAATAGGTTAAAAATTGACCATTTTTACCAAAGTTGACGATTTTGTCAAAATTTGACCTTTTTGGTCAATGGGTGGTCATTGGGTCAAAATTTAACTATTTTGGACAAAAGTTGACCTATTGGGTTAATGGGTTGGTCAATGGGTCAAGGTTTGACCATTTTGTCCAAAGTTGACTTTTTGGTTAGAAGTTCACCTATTGGGTCAATGTGTTGGTCATTGGTCAGAAATTGACCATTTTGACCAAAGTTGACTTTCTGTTCAAAAATTGATCTTTTGGGTCAATGGGTTTGTCATTTGCTTAAAGATTAACCATTTTAACCAAAGTTGACTTTTGGTCAGAGATTGGCTTACTGAGTCTATAATTTGTCATTAGGTAAAAAATTGACTATTTTGACCAAAATTGACTTTTTGGTTAAAAGATGACCTATTGGGTCAATGGGTTGATCATTGGGTCAAGGATTGACCATTTTGACCAAAGTTGACTTTTTGGTCAAAAGTTGAACTTTTGGGTCAAAATTTGATCTATTGGGTCAATGGGTTGGTCATTGGGTCAAGGATTGACAATTTTGACCAAAGTTGACTTTTTTGTAAGTGATTGACTTATTGGGTCAAGAATTGGTCATTCAGTCAAAAACTGATTATTTTGACCACAATTAAATTTTTGGTCAAAAGTTGACCCATTGGGTCAACGGGGTGGTCATTGGGTCAGAAATTGACCATTTTGACCAAAGTTCACTTTTTGCTTAAAATCTGACCTATTTGGTCAATGAGTTGGTAATTGGGTCAAGAATTGACCATTTTGACCGAAGATGACTTTTTGGTCAAAAGTTGATCTATTGAGTCAATGAGTTGGTAATTGGGTAAAAAATTGACCATTTTGACCAAAGTTGACTTTTTTGTCAAAAGTTTACCTATTGGGTCAATGAGTTGGTCATTGGGTCAAGGATTAACCGTTTTAGCCAAAGTTGACTTTTTAGTCAAAAGTTGACAAATTGGGTCAATGGGTTGCTCATTTGATCAAGGATTGACCTTTTTCATCAAAGTTGACATTTAGGTCATTGTGTCAGAAATTGACCATTTTGACCAAACTTTGCTTTTTGGTCAAAAGTCGACCTTTAGTGTCAATGAGGTGGTCATTTAGTTAAAAATCGATAATTTTGACCAATATTGAATTTTTAGTCAAAAGCTATCCTATTGGGTCAATTAGTCAGTCATTGGGTCAAGGATAAACCATTTTGAACAAAGTTGACTTTTTATATTTAAAAGCTGACCTATTTGGGTCAATAGGTTGGTCATTGGGTCAAGGATTGACCATTTTGACCAAAGTTGACTTTTTGGTCTGTGATTGGCTTACTCGGTCAATAAATGGTCATTAGGTCAAAAATTGACTATTTTGACCAAAATTATTTTTTTGGTCAAATGTTGACATATTGGGTCAATAGGTTGGTCATTAGGCAAGGGTTGACCGTTTTGATCAAAGTTGTCTTTTTGGTCAAAAGTTGACCTATTTAGGTCAATAAGTTGGTCATTAGGTCAAAAATTGACAATTTTAAGTAAAAATGACTTTTTGGTCAGAAGTTGACCTATTTGGACAATGGGTTCGTCATTGGGTCAAGGATTAACCATTTTGGCTAAAGTTGACTTTTTAGTCAAAAGTTGACAAATTGGGCCAAAGGGCTGCTCATTAGATTAAGGATTGACCCTTTTCACCTAAGTGGACATTTCAGTCATTCTGTCTGAAATTGACCATATTCGACCAAATTCGACTTTTCGGTCAAAAGTCGACTTTTTGGGTCAATGAGGTGGTCATTAGGCAAAAATTAATAATTTTGACGAAAATTAACGTTTTGGACAAAAAGTTGTTCTTTTGGTTTAATGAGTTGGTCATTAGGTCAAGGATTGGCCATTTTGACCAAAGTTGACTTTTTGGTCAAAAGTTGACCTATTTGGATCAACGGGTTGGTCATCGGGTCAAGGATCGACCATTTTGACTAAAGTCGACTTTTTGTCGAGATCGGCTTATCGGGTCAATAATTCCTCATTAGGTCAAAATTTGACTATTTTGACCAAAATTGACTTTTGGTCAAAAAGTCGACCTATCAGGTCAATAGTTTGGTCATTTGGTCAAGGATTGATCATTTTCACCAAAGTTGTCTTTTTGGTCAAAAATTTACCTATTTAGGTCAATGAGGTGGTCATTAGGTCAAAAATTGACAATTTTAAGCAAAATTGACTTTTTTGGTCAAAAGTTGACCTATATGGTCAATGGGTTGGTCATTGGTCAAGGCTTAACCATTTTGGCCAAAGTTGACTTTTTAGTCAAAAGTTGACAAATTGGGTCAATGAGTTGCGCAGTAGATCAAGAATTAACCTTTTCACCAAAGTTGACCATTAGGTCATTGCGTGAGAAATGAACTATTTTGACCAAATTTAACTTTTTGGTCAAAAGTTGACCTTTTGGATCAATGAGGTGGTCATTAGGTAATAAATGTACAATTTTGACCAAAATTGGCTTTTTGGTCAAAAGTTGTCCTTTTCGGGTCAATGAGTTAGTTATTGGGTCAAGGATCGACCATTTTGACAAAAGTTGACTTTTTGGTCAAAAGTCGATTTATTCGGGTCAAAGGGTAGGTCATCGGGTCAAGGATTTTACATTTTCACAAAAGTTGACTTTTTGGTCGAAGATTGGCTTACAGGGTCAATAATTGGTCATTAGGCAAAAATCGACTATTTTGGCAAAAATCGACATTTTGGCAAAAATCGACATTTTGGCGAAAATTGACATTTTGGTCAATAGTCGATTTTTGGTCAATGAGTTTGTCATTGGTCAAGGATCGACCATTTTGACCAAAATTACTTTTTAGGTCAAAGATCGACTTATTGGGTCAATAAATGATCATTAGGTTAAAATTGATTATTTTGACAAAATTTGGATTTTTTGTCAAAAGTTAACCCATTGGGTGAACAAGGTGGTCATTGGGTCAGAAATTGACTATTTTGACCAAAGTTTACTATTTTGACCAAAGTAGACTTTTTTGTCAGAGATTGACTTATTGGGTCAATAATTGGTCATTAGATTAAAAATTGACTATTCTGACCAAAATTGAATTTTTTGTCAAAAGTTAACCCATTGTGTTAACGGGGTGATCATTGGGTCAAAAATTGATTATTTTGACCTAAGTTGACTTTTTGGTCAAAATTTGACATATTTGGTCAATGAGTTGGTAATTGGGTCAAGAATTGAGCATTTTGACCCAAGATGACTTTTTAGTCAAAAGTTGACCTATTGGGTCAATGGGTTAGTCATTGGGTCAAAAATTGACCATTTTGACCAAAATTGATTTATTTATCAAAAGTTGACCTGTTGGGTCAATGGGTGGCCATTAAGTCAAAAATTGTCTATTTTGACCCAAATTGACTTTTTGGTCAAAAGTTAACCTATTGGGTCAATGGGTTTGTCATTGGGTCAAGGATTGACCATTTGACCAAAGTTGACTTTTATGTCAAAAGTTGACCTATTTGGGTTAATAGGTTGGTCATTGGGTCACGGATTGTCCCTTTTGACCAAAGTTAATTTTTTGATCAGAGATCGTCTTACTGGGTCAATAATTGATCATTAGGTAAAAGATTGACTATTTTGACCAAAATTGACTTTTGGTCAAAAGTTGACCTACTGGGTTAATGAGTTTGTCATTGGGTCAAGCATTGACCATTTTGACCAAAGTTGACTTTTTGGTCAGAGATTGACTTATTGGGTCAATAATTAGTCATAAGGTTAAAAATTGACTATTTAGACCAAAATTGAAATTTTTGTCAAATGTTAACCCATAGGGTGAACGGGGCAATCATCGGGTCAGTAATTGGCCATTTTGACTAAAGTTGACTTTTTGGTCAAAAGTTGACATATTTGGTCAATGAGTTGGTAATTGGGTCATTAATTGAGCATTTTGAACCAAGATGACTTTTTAGTCAAAAGTTGACCTATTCGGTTAATGGGTTGGTCATTAGGTCAAAAATTGACCATTTTGACCAAAATTGATTTATTTGTCAAAAGTTGACCTATTGGGTCAATGGGTGGCCATTAAATCAAAAATTGACTATTTTGACCAAAATTGACTTTTTGGTCAAAAGTTGACCTATTGGGTCAATGGGTTTGTCATTGGGTCAAGGATTGACCATTTTGACCAAAGTTTACTTTTTGGTCAAAGATTGACTTATTGGGTCAATAAATGGTCATTAATTCAAAAATTGACTATTTTGACCAAAATTGACTTTTTGGTAAAGAGTAGACCTATTAGGCCAATGGGTTGGTCATTGGGTCAAGGATTAATCATTTTAACCAAAGTCGACTTTTTGGTCAAAAGATCGACCTATTGGGTCAATGGGCCCAAGGATTGATCATTTTGACCAAAGTTGACTTTTTGGTCAGAGATTGGCTTACTGGGTCAATAATTGGTCAATAGGTCAAAAATTGACTATTTTGACGTAAATTTACTTTTCGCTCGAAAGTTGACCTATTAGGTCAATAGGTTTGTCATTGGGTCAAGGATTAACCATTTTGACCAAAGTTGTCTTTTTGGTTAAAAGTTGACCTACATGGGTCAATGAGTCGGTCATTAGGTCAAAAATTGACTTTTTGGTCAAAAGTTGACCTATTTGATCAATGGGTTAGTTATTGGGTCAATGATTAACCATTTTGGTCAAAGTTGACTTTTTAGTCAAAAGTTGACAAATTGGGTCAATGGATTGCTCATTTGATCAAGGATTGACCTTTTTCACCAAAGTTCACATTTAGGTCTTTGTGTTAAAAATTAACCATTTTGACCAAATTTAACTTTTTGGTCAAAATTTGACCTTTCAGGTCAATGAGGTGGTCATTAGGTAAAAAATTCACAATTTTGACAGAAATTGATTTTTTGGTCAGAAGTTGACCTTTAGGGTCAATGAGTTGGTCATCGGGTTAAAGATTTATTATTTTGACCAAAGTTGACTTTTTGGTCAAAAGTTGACCTATTTGGGTCAACGGATTGGTCATTGGGTCAAGGATTGACTATTTTGATCAAAGTTGACTTTTTGGTCAGAGATTGGCTGGGTCAACAATTAATCATTTCGGTCAAAATCGACTTTCGGTCAAAAGTTGACTCGAGGGTCATTAGGTTGGTCATTGGGTCAAGGATTGACCATTTTGACTAAAGTTTTTTTTTATCACAAGTTGACTTATTAGGGTCAATGAGGCGGTCATTAGGTCAAGAATAGACAATTTTAAGCAAAATTGACTTTTTTGGTCAAAAGTTGACCTATTTGGTCAATGGGTTGGTCATTGGGTCAAGAATTAAACATTTTGGCAAGAGTTGACTTTTTATTCATAAGTTGACAAATTGTGTCAATGGGTTACTCATTAGAACATGGATTGACCTTTTTCACCAAAGTTGACATTTAGGTCATTGTGTCAGAAATTGACCATTTTGATCAAATTTGACTTTTCGGCCAAAAGTTGACCTTTTGGGTCAATGAGGAGGTCATTAGGTAAAAAATTGAGAATTTTGACCAAAATTGGTTTTTTGGACAAAAGTTGTCCTTTTGGGTCAAAGAGTTGGTCATTGGGTCAAGGATTGACCATTTTGACTAAGGTTGACTTTTTGGTAAAAAGTTGACATATTTTGTCAATAAGTTGGTCAATGGGTCATGGATTAACCATCTTATCCAAAGTTGACTTTTGGACAAAAGTTGACCTATTGGGTCAATAATTGGTCATGATGTCTAAAATTTACTATTTTGACCAAAATTGACTTTTTGGTCAAAAGTCGATCTTTTGGGACACTTTGTTGGTCATTGGGTCAAGGATTTACCCTTTTGACCAAAGTTAACTTTTTGGTCAAAAGTTGACCTATTGGGTTAATGGGTTTGTCATTGGGTCAAGGATTGACCATTATGACCAATATTGACAATTTAAACCAAAGTTGACTTTCGGTCAAAAGTCTAATCTATCGAGTCAATGATTTATTATCGGGTCAAGATTAACCATTTTAACCAAAGTTGACTTTTTGGTCAGAGATTGGTTTACTGGGTCAATAAATTGTCATTAAGTCAAAAATTGACAATTTTGACCAAAATTGACTTTTTGGTCAAAAGATGACCTATTGGGTCAATGGGTTTGTCATCTTATCAAGGATTGACTATTTTGAGCAAAGTTGACTTTTTGGTCAAAAGTTGACCTATTGGGTCAAGGATTGACCATTTTGACCAAGGTTGACTTTTTGGTCAATGATTGACTTATTGGGTCAATAATTGGTCATTCGGTCATAAATTGATTATTTTGACCAAAATTAAATTTTTGGTTAAAAGTCGAATCCATCAGTCAATATGTGTCATTAGGTCGAAATTAATTATTTTGACCAAAGTTGACTTTTTTGGTCAAAATTTGACCTATTTGGTCAATGAGTTGGTAATTGGGTCAAGCATTGACCATTATGACCAAAGATGACTTTTTGGTCAAAAGTTTATCTATTGGGTCAATGAGTTGGTCATTGATTAAAAAATTGACCATTTTGACCAAAGTTGACTTTTTTGGCAAAAGTTTACCTATTGGGTCAATGAGTTGGTCATTGGGTCAAGGATTAACCGTTTTAGCCAAAGTTGACTTTTCAGTCAAAAGTTGACAAATTGAGTCAATGGTTTGCTCATTTGATCAAGGATTAACCTTTTTCATCAAAGTTGACATTTAGGTCATTGTGTCAGAAATTGACCATTTTGACCAAACTTTGCTTTTTGGTCAAAAGTTAACGTTTAGGGTCAATGAGGTGGTCATTTGGTAAAAAATGACAATTTTGAGCAAAATTGTATTTTTAGTCAAAAGTTGTCCTTTTGGGTCAATGTGTTGGTCATTGGGTCAAGGATTGAATATTTTGACCAATGTTGACTTTTTTGGTTAAAAGCTGACCTATTTGGGTCAATAGGTTGGTCATTGGGTCAAGGATTGACCATTTTGACCAAAGTTAACTTTTTTGGTCGATGATCGCTTACTAGGTCAATTATTGGCGATCAGGTCAAAAATCGACTATTTCACCAAAATCGACTTTTGGTAAAAGTCGACTTATCGGGTCAATAGGTTGGTCATTGGGTCAAGGGTTGACCATTTTGACCAAAGTTATCTTTTTGGTCAAAAGTTCCTATTTAGGTCAATAAGGCGGTCATTAGGTTAAAAATTGACAATTTTAAGCAAAATTGACTTTTTGGTCAGAAGTTGACCTTTTTGAACAATGGGTTGGTCATTTGGGTCAAGGATTAACCATTTTGGCAAAAGTTGAATTTTTAGTCAAATGTTGACAAATTGGGCCAATGGGTTGTTCATTAGATTTAGGGTTGACCCCTTTCACCTAAGTTGACATTTAGGTCATTGTGTCAAAAATTGACCATTTAGGCCAAAGTTGACTTTTTAGTCAAAAGTTGGCCTATTTTGTCAATGGGTGGACATTAGGTTAAAAATTGACTATTTTCACCAAAGTTGTCTTTTTGATTAAATGTTGACCTATTTAGGTCAATGAGGAGACCATTAGGTCAAAAATCGACAATTTTAAGCAAAATTGACTTTTTGGTCAAAATTGACCTATATGGTCAATGGGATGGTCATTAGGTCAAGGATTGACCATTTTGACTAAAGTTGACTTTTTTGTCAGAGATTGGCTTACTGGGTCAATAATTCCTCATTAGGTCAAAAATTGACTATTTTGACCAAAATTGACTATTTTGACCAAAATTGACTTTTTGGTCAAAAGTTGACCTATTGGGTCAATAGGTTGGTCATTTGGTCAAGGATTGACCATTTTCTCCAAAGTTATCTTTTTGGTTAAAAGTTTACCTATTTAGGTCAATGAGGTGGGCATTAGGTAAAAAATTGACAATTTTAAGCAAAATTGACTTTTTTGGTCAAAACTTGACCTATATGCTCAATGGGATGGTCATTGGGTCAAGGATTAACCATTTTGGCCAAAGTTGACTTTTAGTCAAAAGTTGACAAATTGGGTCAATGAGTTGCTCAGTAGATCAAGAATTGACCTTTTTCATCAAAGTTTACCATTAGGTCATTGCGTTAGAAATTGACTATTTTGACCAAGTTTGACTTTTTGGTCAAAAGTTGACATTTCGGAACAATGAGGTGGTCATTAGGTAATAAATGTACAATTTTGACCAAAATTGGTTTTTTGGTCAAATGTTGTCCTTTTGGGTCAATGAGGCTGTCGTTGGGTCAAGGATTGACCCTTTTGACAAAAGTTGACTTTTTGGTCAAAAATTGACTTATTCGGGTCAATGGGTAGGTCATTGGGTCAAGGATTTTACATTTTGACAGAAGTTGACTTTTTGGTCAGAGATTGTCTTACTAGGTCAATAATTGGTCATTAGGCAAAAATTGACTATTTTGACAAAAATTTTTGGTCAAAAGTTGATCTTTTAGGTCAATGAGACTGTCATTGGGTCAAGGATTGACCATTTTAACCAAAGCTACCTTTTTGGTCAAAGATTGACTTATTGGATCAATAAATGGTCATTAGGTTAAAAATTGACTATTTTGACCAAAATTAAATCTTTTGTCAAAAGTTAACCCATTGGATGAACGGGGTGGTCATTGGGTCAAAAATTGATTATTTTGACCAAAGTTGACTTTTTCGACAAAAGTTGACATATTTGGTCAATGAGTTGGTAATTGAATCAAGAATTGAGCATTTTGACCCAAGATGACTTTTTAGTGAAAAGTTGACCTATTAGGTCAATGGGTTCGTCATTTGGTCAAAATTGACCATTTTGACCAAAATTGATTTTTTCGTCAAAAGTTGACCGGTAGGGTCAATGGGTGGCCATTAGGTCAAAAGTTGAAAATTTTGACCCAAATTAACATTTTGGTCAAAGGTTGACCTATTTGGTCAAAAGGTTTGTCATTGGGTCAGGGATAGACCATTTTGACCAAAGTTGACTTTTTGGTTAGAGATTGACTTATTGGGTCAATAATTGGTCATTAATTCAAAAATTGACTATTTTGATCAAAATTGACTTTTTGGTCAGGAGTTGACCTATTAGGCCAATGGGTTGATCATTGGGTCAAGGATTGATCATTTTGACCAAGGTTGACTTTTTGGTCAAAAGTTGTCTTTTTGGTCAGAGATTAGGTCAATGAGTTGTTTATTGGGTTAAGGATTGACCATTTTAACCAAAGTTGACTTTTTGGTCAGAGATTGGGTTACTGGGTCAATAATTGGTCATTAGGTCAAAAATTGACTATTTTGACCTAAATTGACTATTTTGACCTAAATTGACTTTTTGGTCAAAAGTTGACCTATTGGGTCAATAGGTTGGTCATTGGGTCAAGGATTCACCATTTTGAACAAAGTTTTCTTTTTGGTTAAAAGTTGAACTATTTAAGTCAATGAGGCGGTCATTAGGACAATATTGACAATTTTAAGCAAAATTGACTTTTTGGTCAAAAGTTGAACTATTTGGTCAATGGGTCGTCATTGGGTCAAGGATTAACAATTTTGGCCAAACTTGACTTTTTAGTCAAAAGTTCACAAATTGGGTTAATGGGTTGCTCATTATATCAAGGATTGGCCTTTTTCACCAAAGTTGACATTTAGGTTATTGTGTCAGAAATTGACCATTTTGACCAAATTTAACTTTTTGGTCAATGAGGTAGTCATTAGGTAAAAATTTGACAATTTAGACCAAAATTATTTTTTTGGTCAAAAGTTGTCGTTTTGGGCATTAGTTGGTCATTGTGTCAAGGATTGACCATTTTGACCAAAGCTGACTTTTTGGTCAAAAGTTGACATATTTGGTCAATGGTTTGGTCAATGGGTCAAGGATTGACCATCTTGACCAAAGTTAACTTTTTGGTCAAAAGTTGACCCATTGGGTCAATAATTGGTCATTAAGTCTAAAATTTACTATTTTGACCAAAGTTGAGTTTTTGGTCAAAAGTCAATCTATTGGTTCTGTGTGTTAGTCATTGGGTCAAGGATTTACCATTTTGGCCAAACTTAACTTTTTGGTCAAAAGTTGACCTTTTGGGTCAATGGCTTTGTCATTGGGTCAAGGATTAACCATTATGAACAAAGTTGAAATTTTGGTCAGAGATTGATTTATTGGATCAATAATTGGTCATTAGGTCAAAATTTACTATTTTGACCAAAATTGACTTTTTGTTTAAAAGATGACTTAATGGGTTAATGTGTTTGTCATTGGGTCAAGAATTGACCATTTTGACCAAAGTTGACTTTTTGATCAAAGGTTGACCTATTGGGTATATGGGTTGTCATTGGGTTAAAAATTGACCATTTTAACCAAAGTTGACTTTTTGGTTAAAAGTTGACCTATTTGGTCAACGGGTGGTCATTGGGTCAAAATTTGACTATTTTGATCAAAAGTTGACCTATTGGGTCATTGGGTTGGTCATTGAGTCAAGGTTTGAGCATTTTGACCAAAGTTGACTTTTTGGTAAGTGATTGACTTATTGGGTCAATAATTGGTCATTCGGTCAAGAATTGATTATTTTGACCAAAATTAAATTTTTTTTTCAAAAGTTGACCCATTAGGTTAACGGGGTGGTCATTGGGTCAAAAATTGACCATTTTGACCAAAGTTGACTTTTTGGTCAAAAATTGACCTATTTGGTCAATGAGTTGGTAATTGGGTCAACAATTGACCATTTTGACCGAAGATGACTTTTTGGTCAAAAGTTGATCTATTGGGTCAATGAGTTGGTCATTGGGTAAAAATTGATCATTTAGGCCAAAGTTGACTTTTTGGTCAAAAGTTAGCCTATTTTGTCAATAGGTGGTCATTAGGTCAAAAATTGACTATTTTCACCAAAGTTGTCTTTTTGATTAAATGTTGACCTATTTAGGTCAATGAGGTGGCCATTAGGTCAAAAATTGACAGTTTTAAGAAAAATTGACTTTTTGGTCAAAATTAACCTATATGGTCAATGGGTTGGTCATTAGGTCAAAGATTAACCATTTTGGCGAAAGTTGACTTTTTAGTCAAAAGTTGACAAATTGGATCAATGGGTTGCTCATTAGATCAAGGATTAACCTTTTTCACCAAAGTAGACATTTAGGCCATTGTGTCAGAAATTAACCATTTTGACTAAATTTAACTTTTTGGACAAAAGTTGACCTTTTGGGTCAATGAGGTAGTCATTTGGTAAAAAATTGACAATTTAGACCAAAATTAATTTTTTGGTCAAAAGTTGTCCTTTTGGGTCAATGAGTTGGTCATTGGGTCAAGGATTGACCATTTTGACCAAAGTGACTTTTTGATCAAAAGTTGACCTATTTGGGTCAATGAGTTGGTCATTGGGTCAAGTATTGACCATTTTGACCCAAGTTGACTTTTTGGTCAAAAGTTGACCTATTTGGGTCAATGGCCTGGTCATTGGGTCAAGGATTAACCATTTTGGCCAAAGTTGACTTTTTAGTCAAAAGTTGACAAATTGGGTCAATGGGTTACTCAGTAGAACAAGGATTGACCTTTTCACCAAAGTTGACATTTAGGTCCTTATGTCAGAAATTGACCATTTTGATCAAATTTGACTTTTTGGTCAAAAGTTGACCTTTTGGGTCAATGAGGTGGTCATTAGGTAAAAATTTGACAATTTTGACCAAAATTAGCTTTTTGGTCAAAAGTTGTCATTTTGAAATCAATGAGCTTGGTCACTGGGTCAAGGATTGACCCTTTTGACCAAAGTTAACTTTTTGGTCAAAAGTTGACATATTTGGTCAATGGGTTGGTTAATGGGTCAAGGATTGACCATGTTGACCAAAGTTAAGTTTTTGGTCAAAAGTTGACCCATTGGGTCAATAATTGATCATTAAGTCTAAAATTTACTATTTTGACCAAAATTGAGTTTTTGGACAAATGTCGATCTATTGGGTCTGTGTGTTGGTCATTGGGTCAAGGATTTACCATTTTGACAAAAGTTAACTTTTTGGTCAAAAGTTGACCTTTTGGGTCAATGGCTTTGTCATTGGGTCAAGGATTGACCATTATGAATAAAGTTGACATTTAGTTCAGAGATTGACTTATTGGATCAATAATTGGTCATTAGGTCAAAATTTTCTATTTTGACCAAAATTGACTTTTTGTTCAAAAGATGACTTACTGGGTCAATGTGTTTGTCATTGGGTTAAGAATTGACCATTTTGACCAAAGTTGACTTTTTGGTCAAAAGTTGACCTATATCGGTCGATGAGTTGGTCATTCGTTTAAGGATTAACCATTTTGACCAAAGTTGACTTTTTGGCCAAAAGATGACCTATTTGGGTCAATGGGTTGGTCATTGGGTCAGGGATTAACCATTTTGGCCAAAGTTGACTTTTTAGTCAAAAGTTGACAAATTGTGTCAATGAGTTAGTCATTAAAACAAGGATTGACCTTTTTCACCAAAGTTAACATTTAAGTCATTTTGTCAGAAATTGACCATTTTGGTCAAATTTGACTTTTTAGTCAAAAGTTGACCTTTTGGGTCAATGAGGTGGTCATTTGGTAAAAAATTGACAATTTTGACCAAAATTAACTTTTTCGTCAAAAGTTGTCGTTTTGGGTCAATGAGTTGGTCATTGGATCAACGATTGACCATTTTGACCAAGTTTGGCTTTTTTGTTAAAAGTTGACATATTTGTTCAATGGGTTGGCCAATGGGTCAAGGATTGACCATCCTGACCAAAGTTAACTTTTTGGTCAAAGGTTGACCCACTGGGTCAATAATTAGTCATTAAGTCTAAAATTTACTATTTCGACCAAAATTGAGTTTTTGGTCAAAAGTCGATCACATCGGGTCCGTGTGCTTGAGTCATTGGGTCGAGGATTTACCATTTTGGCCAAGTTAACTTTTTCGGTCAACAATTGACCTTTTGGGTCAATGGCTTTGTCATTGGGTCAAGGATTGACCATTATGAACAAAGTTGACATTTTGGTTAGAGACTGATTTATTGGATCAATAATTGGTCATTAGGTCAAAATTTAATATTTTGACCAAAATTGACTTTTTATTCAAAACATGACTTTGCTGGGTCAATGTGTTTGTCATTGGGTCAAGAGTTGACCATTTTGACCAAAGTTGACTTTTTTGGTCAAAGGTTGACCTATTGGGTTAAAAATTGACCATTTTAACTAAAGTTGACTTTTTGGTCAAAAGTTGACCTAATTGGTCAACGGGTGGTCATTGGGTCAAAATTTGACTATTTTGACCAAAAGTTGACCTATTGGGTCAAGGTTTGACCTTTTTAACGAAAGTCGATCTTTTAGTCGTAGATCGAACTTATCGGGTTCAATAATTTATCATTAGGTCAAAATCGACAATTTCGACTAAATTTCTTTAGTCGAAGATGACCTATTGGGTTAATGGGTTGGTCATTGGGTCAAGGATTGACCATTTTGATCAAAGTTAACTTTTTGGTAAGTGATTCACTTATTGGGCCAATAATTCGTCATTCGGTCAAAAATTGATTATTTTGAGCAAAATTAAATTTTTTGTCAAAAGTTGACCCACTAGGTCAACGGGCTGGTCATTGGGTCAGAAATTGATCATTTTGACCAAAGTTGACTTTTTGTTCAAAATTTGACTTATTTGGTCAATGAGTCGGTAATTGGATCAACAATCGACCATTTCGATCAAGATGACTTTTTGGTTAGAGATCGTATTATCAGTCAATAATTGATCATTAATTCAAAATTGACTATTTTGATCAAAATTGACTTTTTGGTCAGGAGTCGACTTATTAGGCCAATGGGTTGGTCATCGGGTCAAGGAATGATCATTTTGACTATGGTTGACTTTTTGGTCAAAAGTCTGTCTTTCGGTCGAGATCGAGTCAATGAGTTGCTTATCGGGCTAAGGATCGACTCATTTCGACCAAAGTTGACTTTTTAGTTCCGAGATCGGGTTACTCGGGTCAATAATTAGTCATTAGGTCAAAAATCGACTATTTTTACCTAAATCGACTTTTGGTCAAAAGTCGACTCATTTAGTCAATAGGTCGAGTCATCGGGTCAAGGATTCACCATTTTGAACAAAGTTTTCTTTTTGGTTAAAAGTTGAGCTATTTAAGTCAATGAGGCGGTCATTAGGTCAATATTGACAATTTTAAGCAAAATTGAATTTTTGGTCAAAAGTTGACATATTTGGTTAATGGGTGGTCATTGGGTCAAAGATAAACCATTTTGGCTAAACTTGACTTTTTAGTTAAAAGTTGACAAATTGGGTTAATAGGTTGCTCATTATATCATGGATTGGCCTTTTTCACAAAAGTTGACATTTAGGTTATTGTGTCAGAAATTGACCATTTTGACCAAATTTATCTTTATGGTCAATGAGGAAGTCATTAGGTAAAAAATTGGCAATTTAGACCAAAATTATTTTTTTGGTCAAAAGTTGTCGTTTTGGGCATTAGCTCAGTCATTGTGTCAAGGATTGACCATTTCGACCAAAGTCGACTTTTCGGTCAAAAGTCGACATATTTCGTCAATGGTTCGTCAATGGGTCAAGGATTGTACCATCTTGACCAAAGTTAACTTTTGGTCAAAAGTCAATCCATCGGTCAATAATCGGTCATTAAGTCTAAAATTTATTATTTTGACCAAAGTCGAGTTTTTGGTCAAAAGTCAATCAACTTGCTCCAGTGTTAGTCATCAACAAGGATTTACCATTTTCGCCAAACTTAACTTTTTTGTCAAATGTCAATCTTTCGGTCAATGGCTTGCATCATCGGGTCAAGGATTAACCATTACGAACAAAGTCGACATTTTGGTCAGAGATCGATTTATTGGATCAATTATCGGGTCATTATGTCGAAATTTACTATTTTGACCAAAATCGACTTTTGTTCAAAAGATGACTTAATGGGTCAATGTGTTTGTCATTGGGTCAAGAATCACCATTTTGACTAAAGCCGACTTTTTGTTCAAAGGTCGACTTCTCGAGTCAATGGGTCGTTATCGGGTTAAAAATCGACCATTTTAACCAAAGTTGACTTTTTGGTTAAAAGTTGACCTATTTGGTCAATGGGTGGTCATTAGGTCAAAATTTGACTATTTTGATCAAAAGTTGACCTATTGGGTCAATGGGTTGGTCATTGAGTCAAGGTCTGACCATTTTGACCAAAGTTAACTTTTTGGTAAGTGATTAACTTATTCGGTTAATAATTGGTCATTCAGTCAAAAATTGATTATTTTGAACAAAATTAAATTTTTTTTCAAAAGTTGACCCATTAAGTCAACTAGGCATTAGTCATTGGCGAAATCGACCATTTCGACTAAAGTCGAGTTTTTGGTCAAAATTTGCACCATTTGATCAATGAGTTGGCAATTGGATCAAGAATCGACCATCTCGACCGAAGATGACTTTTGCCAAAAGCCGATCTATTGGGTTAATGAGCTGGTCATCGGGTAAAAAATCGACCATTTTGGCCAAAAGTTGACTTTTTGGTCAAAAGTTGGCATATTTTGTCAATGGGTGGTCATTAGGTCAAAAATTGACTATTTTCACCAAAGTTGTATTTTTGATTCAATGTTGACCTATTTAGGTCAATGAGGCAGCCATTAGGTCAAAAATTGACAATTTTAAGCAAAATTGACTTTTTGGTCAAAATTGACCTATATGGTCAATGGGTTGGTCATTAGGTCAAGGATTAACCATTTTGGCCAAAGTTGACTTTTTAGTCAAAAGTTGACAATTTGGGTCAATGGGTTGCTCATTAGATCAAGGATTAACCTTTTTTACCAAAGTTGACATTTAGGTCATTGTGTCAGAAATTGACCTTTTTGACTAAATTTAACTTTTTGGTCAAAAGTTGACCCTTTGGGTCAATGAGGTAGTCATTAGGTAATAAATTGACAATTTAGACCAAAATTAATTTTTTGTTCAAAAGTTGTACTTTTGGGTCTATGAGTTGGTCATTTGGTCAAGGATTGACCATTTTGACCAAAGTTTGCTTTTTGGTCAAAAGTTGACCTATTTGGGTAATGAGTTGGTCATTGGGTCAAGGATTAACCATTTTGACCCAAGTTGACTTTTTGGTCAAAATTTGACCTATTTGGGTCAATAATTGGTCATGAAGTCTAAAAGTTACTATTTTGACAAAAATTGACTTTTTGGTCAAAAGTCGATCTATTGGGTCATTGTGTTGGTCATTAGATTAAGGATTTACCATTTTGACTAAAGTTAACTTTTTGTTCAAAAGTTGACCTATTGGGTCAATGGGTTTGTCATTGAGTCAAGGATTGACCGTTATGACCAAAGATGACATTTTGGTCAGAGATTGACTTATTGGGCCAATAAATGGTCATTAGACTTATTGGGTAATGGGTTTGTCAATAGGTTAAAAATTGATCATTTTGACCGAAGTTGACGATTTGGTCAAAAGTTGACCTTTTTGGTCAATGGGTGGTCATTGGGTCAAAATTTGACTATTTTGATCAAAAGTTGACTTATTGGGTCAATGGGTTGGTCATTGGGTCAAGGTTTGACCATTTTGACCAAAGTTTGGGTTCAAAAATTGATCTTTTGGGTCAATGGGTTTGTCATTTGGTCAAAGATTAACCATTTTAACCAAAGTTGACTTTTTGGTCAGTGATTGGCTTACCGGGTCTATAATTTGTCATTAGGTCAAAATTTGACTATTTTGACCAAAATTGACTTTTTGGTCAAAAGATGACCTATTGGGTCAATGAGTTGGTCATTAGGTCAAAGATTGACCATTTTGACTAAAGTTGACTCTTTGGTCAAAAGTTGACTCATTGGGTAAATAGGTTGGTCATTGGGCCAAGGATTGACCATTTTGACCAAAGTTGAGTTTTTTGTATGTGATTGACTTATTGGGTCAAGAATTGGTCATTCAGTCAAAAATTGATTATTTTGACCAAAATTAAATTTTTGGTCAAAAGTTGACTCATTGGGTCAACGGGGTGGTCATTAGGTCAGAAATTGACCATTTTGACCAAAGTTCACTTTTTGCTTAAAATTTGACCTATTTGGTCAATGAGTTGTTAATTCGGTCAAGAATTGACCATTTTGACCGAAGATGACTTTTTGGTCAAAAGTTGATCTATTGAGTCAATGAGTTGGTCATTGGGTAAAAAATTAACCATTTTGACCAAAGTTGACTTTTTGGTCAAAAGTTGACCTATTGGGTCAATGAGTTGGTCATTGGGTTAAGGATTAACAGTTTTAGCCAAAGTTGACTTTTTAGTCTAAAGTTGACAAATTGGGTCAATGGGTTGATCATTTGATCAAGAATTGACCTTTTTCATCAAAGTTCACATTTAGGTCATTGTGTCAGAAATTGACCTTTTTGACCAAACTTTGCTTTTTGGTCAAAAGTTGACCTTTAGGGTCAATGAGGTGGTCATTTGGTAAGCAATCGACTATTTTGAGCAATATTGAATTTTTAGTCAAAAGTTATCCTTTTGGGGCAATGAGTTGGTCATTGGGTCAAGGATTGACAATTTTGACCAAAGTTGACTTTTTTGGTTAAAAGCTGACCTATTTGGGTCAATAGGTTGGTCATTGGGTCGTGGATCGACCATTTCGACCAAAGTCAACTTTTCGGCCGGTGATTGGCTTACTAGTTAAATAATTGGTTATTAGGTCAAAAATTGACTATTTTGACCTAAATTGATTTTTTGGTCAAAAGTTGACATATTGGGTCAATAGGTTGGTCATTAGGTCAAGGGTTGACCGTTTTGACCAAAGTTGTATTTTTTGTCAAAAGTTGAACTATTTAGGTCAATAAGGTGGTCATTAGGTCAAAAATTGACATTTTTAAGCAAATTTGACTTTTTGGTTAGAAGTTAACCTATTTAGACAATGGGTTGGTCATTGGGTCAAGGATTAACCATTTTGTCCAAAGTTAACTTTTTGGTCAAAAGTTGACAAATTGAGTCAATGGGTTAGCTCTATTGGATCACGGATTGACCTTTTCACCTAAGCTGACATTTGTGGTCATTAGTGTCCGAATCGACCATTTTGACCAAATTTGACTTTTTGGTCAAAAGTTGACATTTTGGGTCAATGAGGTGGTCATTAGGCAAAAATTAACAATTTTGAACAAAATTAACTTTTTGGGCAAAAGTTGTCCTTTTGGTTTAATGAGTTAGTCATTAGGTCAAGGATTGACCATTTTGACCAAAGTTGACTTTTTGGTCAAAAGTTGACCTATTTGGATCATTGGGTTGGTCATTGGGTCAAGGATTGACCATTTTGAATAAAGTTGACTTTTTTGTCAGAGATTGGCTTACTGGGTCAATAATTCCTCATTAGGTCAAAATTTGACTATTTTGGCCAAAATTGACTTTTTGGTCAAAAGTTGACCTATTAGGTCAATAGGTTGGTCATTTGGTCAAGGATTGACCATTTTCACCAAAGTTTTCTTTTTGTCAAAAGTTTACCTATTTAGGTCAATGAGGCAGTCATTCGGTCAAAAATTGAGTGCTTTAAGCAAAATTGACTTTTTACTTAAAAGTTAACTCTATATGGTCAATGGGTTAGTCATTGGGTCAAGGATTAACCATTTTGGCCAAAGTTGACTTTTTTGTCAAAAATTGACAAATTGGGTCAATGAGTTGCTCAGTAGATCAATAATTGACCTATTTCACCAAAGTTGACCATTAGGTCATTGCATCAGAAATTGACTATTTTGACTAAATTTGACTTTTTGGTTAAAAGTTGACCTATCGGATGAATGAGGTGGTCATTAGGTAATAAATGTACAATTTTGACCAATATTGGATTTTTGGTCAAAAGTTGTCCTTTTGGGTCAATGAGTTGGTCATTGGGTCAAGTGTGACCTATTTTGACAAAAGTCGATTTTTTCGTCAAAAGCTCGACTTATTCGGGTCAATGGGTAGGTCGTTGGTCAAGGATTTTACATTTTCGACAAAAGTTGACCTTTGGTCGTAGATTGTTTCTACCGGATCAAAATGTGGTCATTAGAGCAAGAAATTGACTATTTTGACAAAAATTGACATTTTGGTCAAAAGTTGACCTTTTGGGTCAATGAGTTTGTCATTGGGTCAAGGATTGACCATTTTGACCAAAATTGCCTTTTTGGTCAAAGATTGACTTATTGGGTCAATAAATGGTCATTAGGTTAAAATTTTACTATTTTGACCGAAATTCAATTTTTTGTCAAAAGTTAACCCATTGTGTGAACAAGGTCGTCATTGGGTCAGAAATTGACTATTTTGACCAAAGTTAACTTTTTGGACAAAAGTTGACATATTTGGTCAATGAGTTGGTAATTGAATCAAGAATTGACCATTTTGACCCAAGATGACTTTTTAGTCAAAAGTTAACCTATCAGGTCAATGGGTTGATCATTGAGTCAAGTAATCGACCATTTTGACCAAAATTGACTTTTTGGTCAAAAGTTGACCGGTAGGGTCAATTGGTGGCCATTAGGTCAAAAATTGACAATTTTGACCCAAATTGTCTTTTGGGTCAAAAGTTGACCTATTTGGTCAAAAGGTTTGTCATTCGGTCAAGGATAGACCATTTTGACCAAAGTTGACTTTTTGGTCAGAGATTGACTTATTGGGTCAATAATTGGTCATTAATTCAAAATTGACTTTTTGGTCAGGAGTTGAGCTATTAGGCCAATGGGTTGTTCATTGGGTCAAGGATTGATCATTTTGACCAAGGTTGACTTTTTGGTCAAAAGTTGTCCTATTGGTTCAATGAGTTGTGCATTGGGTTAAGGATTGACCATTTTGACCAAAGTTGACTTTTTGGTCAGAGATTGGCTTACTAGGTCAATAATTGGTCATTAGGTCAAAAATTGACTATTTTGACCAAAATTTACTTTTTGGTCAAAAGTTGACCTATTGGGTCAATAGGTTGGTCATTAGGTTAAGGATTCACCATTTTGACCAAAGTTTTCTTTTTAGTCAAAAGTTGAACTATTTAGGTCAATGAGGCAGTCATTAGGTCAATATTGAGAATTTTAAGCAAAATTGACTTTTGGATCAAAAGTTGATCTATTTGGTCAATGGGTGGTCATTGGGTCAAGGATTAACCATTTTAGCCAAAGTTGACTTTTTAGTCAAAAGTTGACAAATTGGGTTAATGGGTTACTCATTAGATCAAGGATTGGACTTTTTCACTAAAGTTGACATTTAGGTCATTGTGTCAGAAATTGATCATTTTGTCCAAATTTAACTTTTTGGTCAAAAGTTGACCTTTTGGGTCAATGAGGTAGTCTTTAGGTAAAAAATTGACAATTTAGACCAAAATTAATTTTTTGGTCAAAAGTTGTCGTTTTGGGTCAATGAGTTGGTCATTGGGTCGAGGATTGACCATTTTGACCAAAGTTGACTTTTTGATGAAAAGTTGACATATTTGGTCAATGGGTTGGTCAATGGGTCATGGATTGACCATCCAGACCAAAGTTAACATTTTGATCAAAATTTGACCCATTGGGTCAATAATTGGTCATTAAGTCTAAAATTTACTATTTTGACCAAAATTGAGTTTTTGGTCAAAAGTCGATCTATTGGGTCTTTGTGTTGGTCATTGGGTCAAGGATTTACCATTTTGACTAAGTTAACTTTGGTCAAAAGTTAACCTTTTGGTCAACGACTTTGTCATCGGTCGAGGATCGACCATTACGAACAAAGTTGACATTTTAGTCAGAGATTGATTTATTGATCAATAATTGGTCATTAGGTCAAAATTTACTATTTTGACCAAAATTGACTTTTTCTTCAAATGATGACTTACTGGGTCAATGTGTTTGTCATTGGGTCAAAAATTGACCATTTTGACCAAAGTTGACTTTTTGATCAAAGGTTGACCTATTGGGTCAATGGGTTATCATTCGGTTAAAAATTGACCATTCTAACCAAAGTTAACTTTGGGGTCAAAAGTTGACCTATTTGGTCAACAGGTGGTCAATGGGTCAAAATTTGACTATTGGGTCAATGGGTTGCTCAATGGGTCAAGGTTTGAGCATTTTGACCAAAGTTGACTTTGCAAGTGATCGACCTATCTGGGTCAATAATCGGTCATTCGGCGTGAAATCGATGAATTTGACTAAAATTAAATTTTTTGCCAAAAGTTGACCCATTAGGTCAACGGGGTGGTTATTGGGTCAGAAATTGACCATTTCGACCAAAGTTGACTTTTTGGTCAAAATTTGACCTATTTGGTCAATGAGTTGGTAATTGGGAAAACAATTATCAATTTTGACAGAAGATGACTTTTTGGTCAAAAGTTGATCTATTGGGTCAATGAGTTGGTCATTGGGTAAAGAATTGACCATTTAGGCCAAAGTTGACTTTTGGTCAAAAGTTGGCCTATTGTGTCAATGGGTGGTCATTAGGACAAAAATTGACAATTTTCTCCAAAATTATATTTCTGATTAAATGTTGACCTATTTAGGTCAATGAGGCGGCCATTAGGTCAAAAATTAACAATTTTAAAAAAAATTGACTTTTTCGTCAAAATTGACCTATATGGTCAATGGGTTGGTCATTAGGTCAAGGATTAACCATTTTGGCTAAAGTTGACTTTTTAGTCAAAAGTTGACAAATTGGATCAATTCGGTTGCTCATTAGATCGGCGGATCAACTCTTTTCACCAAAGTCGACACATGTGTCATTGTGTCGAAATTGACCATTTTGACCAAATTTAACTTTTGGTCAAAAGTTGACCTTTCGGGTCAATGAGGTAGTCATTAGGTAAAAAATTGACAATTTAGACCAAAATTAATTTTTTGTCAAAAGTTGTCCTTTTGGGTCAATGAGTTGGTCATTGGGTCAAAGATTGACCGTTTTGACCAAAGTTGACTTTTTTGTCAAAATTTGACCTATTTGGGTCAATGAGTTGGTCATTGGGTCAAGGATTGACCATTTTGACCCAAGTTGACTTTTTAGTCAAAAGTCGATAAATCGTCAACGGGTTACTCACTGTAACAAGGATCGACCTTTTCACCAAAGTCGATATTTAGGTCCTTCAGGTCGGAAAATCGACCATTTTGATCAAATTTGACTTTTGTCAAAAGTCGACCTTGGGTCAATGAGGTGGTCATTAGATAAAAAATTGAACAAATTTTGACCAAAATTAGCTTTTGGTCAAAAGTTACCATTTGAGTCAATGAGTCGTTACCTGGTCAAGGATCGTTTCATTTTGACCAAAGTTAACTTTTTGGTCAAAAGTCGACATATTTGGTCAATGGCGTTGCATGGGTCAATGATCGACCATGTCGACCAAAGTTAAGTTTTTGTCAAAAGTCAATCCACGTCAATAATCGATCATTAAGTCTAAAATTTACTATTTCACCAAAATCGAGCTTTTTGGTCAAATGTCGATCTATCGGGTCTCGTGTGTCGGCCATTGCGTCAAGGATTAACCATTTTGGCCAAAGTTGACTTTTTAGTCAAAAGTCGACAAATTGGGATCAATGGTTACTCTACTAGTAACAAGGATTGACCTTTTTCACCAAAGTTGACATTTAGGTGCTTGTGTCAGAAATTGACCATTTTGATCAAATTTGACTTTTTGGTCAAAAGTTAACCTTTTGGGTCAATGAGGTGGTCATTAGATAAAAAATTGACAATTTTGACCAAAATTAGCTTTTTGGTCAAAAGTTGTCATTTTGAGTCAATGAGTGATTACCGGTCAAGGATTGCCCATTTTAACCAAAGTTAACTTTTTGGTCAAAAGTTGACATATTTGGTCAATAGGTTGGTTAATGGGTCATTGATTGACCATGTTGACCAAAGTTAAGTGTTTGGTCAAAAGTTGACCCATTGGGTCAATAATTGATCATTAAGTCTAAAATTTATTATTTTGACCGAAATTGAGTTTTTGGTCAAATGTCGATCTATTGGGTCTGTGTATTGGCCATTACATCAAAGATTTACCATTTTGACCAAAGTTAACTTTTTGGTCAAAAGTTGACCCAATGGCTTTGTCATAGGGTCGAGGATTGACCATTATGAACAAAGTTGACATTTTGGTCCGAGATTGACTTATTGGATCAATATTTGGTCATTAGGTCAAGATTTACTATTTTGACCAAATTTGACTTTTTGTTCAAAAGATGACTTACTGGGTCAATGCGTTTGTCATTGGGTTAAGAATTGACCATTCTGACCAAAGTTGACTTTTTGGTCAAAAGTTGACCTATTTGGGTCAATGAGTTGGTCATTCGTTCAAGGATTGACCATTTTGACCAAAGTTGATTTTTTGGTCAAAAGTTGACCTATTTGGGTCAATGGGTTGGTCATTGGGTCAAGGATTAATCATTTTAGCCAAAGTTGACCTTTTAGTCAAAAGTTGACAAATTGGGTCAATGGGTTGCTCATTAGAACAAGGATTGACCTTGTTCACCAAAGATTACATTTAGGTCATTCTGTCAAAAATTAACCATTTTGATCAAATTTGACTTTTCGGTCAAAAGTTGACCTTTTGGGTCAATGAGGTGGTCATTTGGTAAAAAATTGACAATTTTGACCAAAATAAACTTTTTCGTCAAATGTTGTCATTTTGGGTCAATGAGTTGGTCATTGGGTCAACGATTGACCATTTTCACCAAAGTTGGCTTTTTGGTTAAAAGTTGACATATTTGGTCAATGGGTTGGCCAATGGGTCAAGGATTGACCATCTTGGCCAAAGTTAACTTTTTGGTCAAAGGTTGACCCACTAGGTCAATAATTGGTCATTAAATCTAAAATTTACTATTTCGACCAAAATTGAGGATTTAGTCAAAAGTCGATCTATTGGGTCTGTGTGTTGGTCATTGGGTCAAGGATTTACCATTTTGGCCAAAGTTAACTTTTTGGTCAAAAGTTGACCTTTTGGGTCAACTGCTTTGTCATCGGCCAAGGATCGACCATTATGAAGCCGACATTTTGGCTCGAAATCGATTTATCGGATCAATAATCATCATTAGGTCAAAATTTACTATTTCGACCAAAATTAACTTTTTATTCAAAACATGACTTTGCCGGGTCAATGTGTTTGTCATCGGGTCAAGAATCGACCATTTTCGACCAAAGTCGACTTTTGTCAAAGGTCGAATCTATTGGGTCAATGGGTCATTATCAAGTTAAAAGTTGACCATTTTAACCAAAGTTGACTTTTTGGTCAAAACTTGACCTAATTGGTCAGCGGGTGGTCATTGGGTCAAAATTTGACTATTTTGATCAAAAGTTGGTCCCTATTGGGTCAAGGTTTGACCATTTTGACGAAAATTGACTTTTTAGTCAGAGATTGGCTTACTGGGTCAATAATTTGTCATTAGGTCAAAAATTAACAATTTTGACCAAATTTGTCTCTTTTGTTAGAAGATGACCTATTGGGTCAATGGGTTGGTCATTGGGTTAAGGATTGACCATTTTACTAAAGTTAACTTTTTGGTATGTGATTGACTTAGTGGGTCAAAAATTAGTCATTCGGTCAAAAATTGATTATTTTGAGCAAAATTAAATTTTTTGTCAAAAGTTGTCCCACTAGGTCACTGGAGGCTGTCATTGGGTCGAAATCGACCATTTCGACTAAAGTCGACTTTTGTTCAAAATTCGACCTATTTGGTCAATGAGTCGGTAATTGGGCCTCACAATCGACCATTTTGACCGAAGATGACTTTTGGTCGAAAGTCGATCTATTGGGTCAATGAGTCGGTCATTGGGTAAAAATTAACCATTTAGGCTAAAGTTGACTTTTTGGTCAAAAGTTGCCTATTGTGTCAATGGGTAGTCATTAGGTAAAAAATTGACTATTTTCACCAAAGCTGTCTTTTTGATTAAATTTTGACATATTTAGGTCAATGAGGTGGCCATTAAGTCAAATATTGACAATTTTGAGTAAAATTAACCTTTTGGCCAAAGTTGACTTTTTAGTTAAAAGTTGACAAATTGGATCAATGGGTTGCTCAATAGATCAAGGATTGACCTTTTTCACCAATGTTGACGTTTAGGTCATTGTGTCGTAAATCGAGCATTTTTACCAAATTTAACTTTTGGTCAAAAGTCGACCTTTCGGGTCATCGAGGACCACATTAGGCAAGAAATCGACAATTTCGATTAAAATCGGCTTTTTTGGTCAAAAGTTGTCCTTTGGGTCAATGAGTCGGTCATCGGGTCAAGGATCGACCATTTGACCAAAGTCGACTTTTGGTCAAAGTCGACCTATTCGTGGTCAATGGGTCGTTCATTGGATCAAGGATTGACCATTTTGACCAAAGTTGACTTTTTGGTCAGAGATTAGCTTACCGGGTCAATATTTAATCATTAGGTCAAAAATTGACTATTTTGACCAAATTTACTTTTTTGTCAAAATTTGACCTATTGGGTTAATGGGTTTGTCATTGGGTCAAGGATTGACCATTTTGACCAAAGTAGACTTTTTGGTCAGAGATTGACTTTTTGGGTCAATAATTGGTCATTAGATTAAAAATTGACTATTTTGACCAAAATTGAATTTTTTGTCAAAAGTTTACCCATTGGGTTAATGGGGTGATCATTGGGTCAAAATTTGATTATTTTGACCAAAGTTGACTTTTTGGTCAAAATTTAACATATTTGGTCAATGAGTTAGTAATTGGGTCAAGAATTGAGCATTTTGACCCATGATGACTTTTTAGTCAAAAAGTCGACTGTCGGAGTCAATAGGCCGGGTCATTGGGGTAAAATCGATCATTTTCACCAAAATTGATTTATTTGTCAAAGTTGACTTGTTGGGTCAATGGGTGGCCATTAAGTCAAAAATTGACTATTTTGATCCAAATCGACTTTTGGTCAAAAGTTGACCTATTGGGTCAATGGGTTTGTCATTGGGTCAAGGATTGACCATTTTGACCAAAGTTGATTTTTGGTCAAAAGTTGACCTATTTGGGTTAATAGGTTGGTCATTGGGTCAAAGATTGTCCATCTTGACCAAAGTTGACTTTTTCGTCAGAGATCGGCTTATTGGGTCAATAATTGATCATTAGGTCAAAAATTGACTATTTTGACCAAAATTCGACTTTCGGTCAAAAATCGACTATAGGGTTAATGAGGTCGTCATTGGTCGAAGCATTGACCATTTGACCAAAGTTGACTATTGGTCGCGAGATTGACTTATTAGGTCAATAATCGGTCATTAGGTTAAAAATTAATCATTTTAGACCAAAATCGAATTTTTGTCAAATGTTAACCCATCGGGTGTGGGGTGATCATCGGTCGAATTGACCATTTTGACCAAAGTTGACTTTTTGGTCAAAAGTCGACATATTCGATCAATAGTCAGTAATCGGGTTATGAATCGAGCATGTTTGGAACCAAGATGACTTCTGTAGTCAAAAGTCATCTATTGGGTCAATGGGTCATGTCATCGGTCTCAAAATCGACCATTTTGACAAAAATTGATTTATTTGTCAAAAGTTGATCATTGAAGTCGATGATGGCCATTAAGTCAAAATTGAATCATTTTTACCAAAATCGACTTTTCGGTCGAAAGTCGACTTATGGTCCAACTGAGCATCATTATCGGGTCAAGGATTGACCATTTTGACCAAAGTTGACTTTTTGGTCGAGATTTGACTTATCGGGTCAATAATTGGTCATTAATTCAAAAATCGATTATTTTCGACCAAAATTAACTTTTGGTAAAGAGTTGACTCATTAGGCCAATGGCTGATCATTAGGTCGAAGATTAATCATTTTAACCAAGTTGACTTTTTGATCAAAGATGACCTATCGGGTCAATGGGACCCAGGTGATCAGACATTTTCGACTAAAGTCGACTTTTTGCATTTGAGATCGACTTACTGGGTCAATAATTGGTCATTAGGTCAAAAATTGACTACTTTAACGTAAATTTACCTTTTGGTCAAAAGTTGACGTATTTGGTCAATAGGTTTGTCATTGGGTCTAGGATTGACCATTTTGACTAAAGTTGTCTTTTATGTTAAAAGTTTACCTTTTTGGATCAATGAGTCGGTAATTAGGTCAAAAATTGACTTTTTGGTCAAAAGTTGACCTATTTAGTCAATGGGTTGGTTATTGGGTCAAGGATTAACCATTTTGGCTAAAGTTGACTTTTTCGTCGAAACTCACCCAATCATGGTCAATCGGTCGCTCATTTGATCGAGGATCGATCTTTTTCACCAAAGTCGACATTTAGGTCTTTGTGTCGGAATTGACCATTTTGATCAAATTTAACTTTGGTCAAAAAGTCAATCTTTCAGTCAATGAGATGGTCATTAGGTAAAAAATTGACAATTTTGACAAAAATTTATTTTTTGGTCAGAAGTTGTCCTTTAGGGTCAATAAGTTAGTCAATCGGTTAAGGATTTATTATTTTGACCAAAGTTGACTTTTTGGTCAAAAGATGACTTATTTGGGTCAATGGGTTGGTCATTGGGTCAAGGATTGATCATTTTCACCAAAGTTAACTTTTTGGTCGAAAGGTTGGTCGAGTAGACAATTAATCATTCGGGTCAAGAATTACTTTCTTCAAGTCAGAAAATCGACTGTCGGGTCAATAGGTTAGTCATTGGATCAAAGATCGAACTATTTTTACTAAAGTTAGTTTTTTCGTCGAAAGTTGACTTATTAGGGTCAATAGATCGGTCATTAAGTCAAAATTGACATTGAAAGAAATTGACTTTTTGGTCAAAAGTTGACCTATTTGGTCAACTGCCGGTCGGTCATCGGGTCAAGGATTAAACATTTTGACTAAACTTACTTTTCACTAAAAGTTAACAAATTGGGTCAATGGGTTACTCATTATAACAATGATCGACATTTTTCACTAAAGTCAGAGACAGTCATTGTAGTCGAAATTGACGTTTGATCAAATTTGACTTTTTGGTCAAAAGTTGACCTTTTGGGTCAATGAGGTGGTCATTAGGTAAAAAATTGACAATTTTAATCAAAATTGGCTTTTTGGACAAAATTTGGCCTTTTCGGTCAAAGAGTTGGTCATTGGGTCAAGGATTGACCATTTTGACCAAAGTTGACTTTTGGGTAAAAAAGTTGACATATTTGGTCTTTGAGTTGGTCAATGGGTCAAGGATTAACCATCTTATCCAAAGTTGACTTTTGGTCAAAAGTTGACCTATTGGGTCAATAATTGGTCCTGAAGTCTAAAATTTACTATTTTGACCAAAATTGGCTTTTTGGTCAAAAGCCGATCTATCGGGTCAACGGGTTAGTCATTGGGTCAAGGATTTACCATTTCGACCAAAGTCGACTTTTTGGTCAAAAGATTGACCTATTGGATCAATGGGTCGGTCATCAGGTCAAAGATTGACCATTTTGACCAAAGTCGACATTTTCGGTCAGAGATCGACTTACTGAGCCAACAGTTGATCATTAGGTCAAGAATTCGCACTATTTTGACTCAAAAGTTGACTTTTTGGTCAAAAGATCGACCTCATCGGGTCAATGAGTTGGTCATTGAGTCAAGAATCGACCATTTCGACGAAGATTGACTTTTTGTCAAAAGGTGACTTATCAAGTCACGTGGGTCGGTCATCAGGTCAAAAATCGACTCATTTTCGCAAAGTCTGACTTTTTGGTTAAAAGTTAAACTATCTGTTCAATGGGTGGTCATTAGGTCAAAATTTGACTATTTTAATCAAAATTCGACCTATTAGGTCGACGGGTTCAAGTCATTGGGTCAATGGATCGACCATTTTAACTTCAAAGTTGACTTTTTGGTTAAAAGTTCACTTATCGGGGCTCAATGGGTTGGTCATTAGGTTCATAAATTGATCATTTCAACCAAAGTTGACTTTTTGATCGAAAGTCGACTCTGACCAGTCAATGGGTCTTGTCATCGGGGTCAAAGATTAACCATTTTAACCAAAGCCGACTTTTTGGTCGAGGATTGGTTTACATGGGTCAATAAATTGTCATTAAGTGCAAAAATCGATTATTTTGACCGAAATTGATTTTTGGTCAAAAGATGACCTTTTGGGTTAATGGGTCAGTCATCTTGTTAAGGATCGACCATTTCGAGAGCGAAAGTTGACTTTACGTCAGTGGTCGAGCTATCGGGTCAAGGAATGACCATTTCGACCCGAAGTCGACTTTTGGTCGAGTGATTGACTTATTGTGTCGATACTCGGATCATTCGGCTCGTAAATCGATTATTTTGACCAAAGTTACTTTTTGGGTCAGTAGAGCTAGGCGGGTCGAATGGGGCGGTCATTACCGGGTCGAAAATTGACCATTTTGACTCAAGTTGCCGTTTGGTGAAAATTTACGGTCTATTCGGCCGATGAGTTGGTAATCAGATCGAGCATTGACCATTATGACCAAAGATGACTTTTTGGTGAAAAGTTTACCTATTGGGTCGATGAGTTCGTCATCAGGTCGAGGATTAACCGCTTTTAGCTGAAGTTGACTTCTTAACCAAAGTTGACAAATCGGGTTCGACGGGTCGCTCATTTGATCATGGATTGACCTTTTCATCGAAGTTGACATTTAGGTCATTGTGTGAAATTGACCATTTTGACGAAATCTCGCTTTTTGAGTCGAAAGTTGACCTTTAGGGATCGATGAGGTGGTCATTTGGTAAAAAATTGATAATTTTGAGCAAAGTTGAATTTTGAGTCAAAGTTGTCCTTTTAGATTCAATGAGTTGGTTATTGGGTCGGATTGGTAATTTTGTACTGAAGTTGACTTTTTTGGTTAAAGGTCGACCTATTTAGGTCAATATGTTGGTCATTAGATAGGATTAGTACATTTTATAAAGTCGACTTACATTATGATGATTGAACTACTAGGTCGAAAATTGGTCATTAGTCAAATTCGAACTTATTTTTACCAAAATTGACTTTTTGATAAGAAGTTGACTGTTAGATTGATAGGTTGGTCATTAGGTTAGGTTGACCATTTTGACCAAAGTTGTCTTTTTTGTCAAAAGTTAACCTATTTAGGTCAACAAGGGGGTCATTAGGTCAAAAATTGAATATTTTATGCAAAATTTACTTTTTTGGTCAAAAGTTGACCTATATGGTCAATGGGTTGGTCATTGGCTCAAGGATTAACCATTTTGGCCAAAGTTGACTTTTTAGTCAAAAGTTGACAAATTGTGTCATTGAGTTGCTTAGTAGATCAAGAATTGACCTTTTTCACCAAAGTTGACGATTAGGTCACTGCGTCGGAAATTGATCAGTTTGACGAATTTGACTTTTGGTCGAAAGTTGACCTTCGGATCAATGAAGTGGTCATTAGTAATAATGTACAATTTTGACTAGGATCGGCTTTTTGGTCAAAAGTTATCTTATTGGGTCAATGAGTTGGTCATTCGGTCAAGGATTGACCATTTTGACAAAAGTTGACTTTTTGGTCAAACGTTGACTTATTTGGGTCAATGGGTAAGTCATTGGGTCAAGGATTTTACATCTTGACAAAAGTTGACTTTTTGGTCAGAGATTGTCTTACTGGGTCAATAATTGTTCATTAAGCAAAAATTGACTATTTTGACAAAAAAATGACATTTTGGTCAAAAGTTGACCTTTTGGGTCCATGAGATTGTCATTGGGTCAAGGATTGACCATTTTGACCAAAGTTACCTTTTTGGTCAAAGATTGACTTATTGTGTCAATAAATGGTCATTAGGTTAAAAATTGACTATTTTGACCAAAATTGAATCTTTTGTCGAAAGTTAACCCATTGGGTGAACAGAGTGGTCATTGGGTCAGAAATTGATTATTTTGACCAAAGTTGACTTTTTGGACAAAAGTTGACATATTTGGTCAATGAGTTGGTAATTGAATCAAGAATTGACCATTTTGACCCAAGATGACTTTTTAGTCAAAAGTTAACCTATTGGGTCAATGGGTTAGTCATTAGGTCAAAAATTAAACATTTTGACCAAAATTGACTTTTTGGTCAAAAGTTGACCGGTAGGGTCAATGGGTGGCCATTAGGTCAAAAATTGACAATTTTGACCCAAATTGACTTTTTGGTCAAAGGTTGACCTATTTGGTCAAAAGGTTTGTCATTGGGTCAAGGATAGACTATTTTGACCCAAGTTGACTTTTTGGTTAGAGATTGATTTATTGGGTCAATAATTGGTCATTAATTCAAAAATTGACTATTTTGATCAAAATTGACTTTTTGGTCAGGAGTTGACCTATTAGACCAATGGGTTGGTCATGGGTCAAGGTTATATCATTTTGATCAAGGTTGACTTTTTGGTCAAAAGTTGTCCTATTGAGTCAATGAGTTATTTCTTGGGTTAAGGATTGACCATTTTGACCAAAGTTGACTTTTTGGTCAGAGATTGGCTTATTGGGTCAATAATTGGTCATTAGGTCAAAAATTGACTATTTTGACCTGAATTGACTTTTTGGTCAAAAGTTGATCTATTGAGTCAATAGGTTGGTCATTGGGTCAAGGATTCACCATTTGGAACAAAGTTTTCTTTTTGGCCAAAAGTTGAACTAATTAGGTCAATGAAGCGGTCATTAGGTCAATAAGCAAAATTTACTTTTTGGTCAAAAGTTAACCTATTTGGTCAATGGGTGGTCATTGGGTCAAGGATTAACCATTTTGGCGAAACTTGACTTTTTAAACAAAAGTTGACAAATTGGGTCAATGGGTTGCTCATTAGATCAAGGATTGGCCTTTTTCACGAAAGTTGACATTTAGGTCATTGTGTCAGAAATTAACCATTTTGACCAAATTTAAATTTTTGGTCAAAAGTTGACCTTTTTGGTCAATGTGGTAGTCATTAAGTAAAAAACTGATAATTTAGACCAAAATTAATTTTTTGGTCAAAAGTTGTCGTTTTGGGCATTAGTTGGTCATTGTGTGAAGGATTGACCATTTTGACCGAAGTTGACTTTTTGGTCAAAAGTTGACATATTTGGTCAATGGTTTGGGTCAATGGGTCAAGGATTGACCATCTTGATCAAAGTTAGCTTTTTGGTCAAAAGTTGACCCATTGGGTCAATAATTGGTTATTAAGTCTAAAATTTACTATTTTGACCAAAATTGAGTTTTTGGTCAAAAGTCGATCTATTGGGTCTGTGTGTTGGTCATTGGGTCAAGGATTTACCATTTTGGCCAAAGTTAACTTTTGGTCAAAAGTCGACCATTCGTCAATGGCTTTGTCATCGAGTCAAGGATTCACCATTATGAACAAAGTCGACATTGTGGTCGGAGTTCGATGTATTGGATCAATAATCGGTCATTAGGTCAAAATTTACTATTTTGACCAAAATTGATTTTTTGTTCGAGAAATGACTTAATGGGTCAATGTGTTTATCATTCAGGTCAAGACCGACCATTTCGACCAAAGCCGACTTTTCGATCAAAGGTCGACCTATTGGGTCAATGGGTCATTCTTTCCGTCGAAAATCGACCATTTTAACCAAAGTCGACTTTTGGTCAAAAAAGTCGACTACTGGGTCAATGGGTCGATCTGGGGTCAAGGTTTGATCATTTTGACCAAAATTGACTTTTTGGTAAGTGATTGATTTATTGGGTCAATAATTGGTCATTTTGACCAAAGTTGACTTTTTGGTAAGTGATTCACTTATTGGGTCAATAGGTTGGTCATTGTGTCAAGGTTTGATCATTTTTACCAAAGCTGACTTTTTGGTAAGTGATTGACTTATTGGGTCAATAATTGGTTATTCGGTCAAAAATTGATTATTTTGACCAAAATTAAATTTTTTTTCAAAAGTTGACCCATTAGGTCAACTAAGATGGTAATTGGGTCAGAAATTGACCATTTTGACCGAAGTTGACTTTTTGGTCAAAATTTGACTTATTTTGTCAATGAGTCGGTAATTGGGTCAACAATCGACCATTTTGACCGAAAATGACTTTTAGTCAAAAGTTGATCTATCGATCAATGAGTCCTGGTCATCGAAAAATCGATTCATTTAAGCCAAAGTTAACTTTTTGGTCAAATGTTGGCCTATTGTTTCGATAGGTGGTCATTAGGTCGAAAATTGATTATTTTCACCAAATTGTCTGTTTTGATTAAATGTTGACCTATTTAGGTCAATGAGGCGCGTCAGGTCAAAAATTGACAATTTTAAGCAAAATTGACTTTTTGGTCAAAATTGACCAATATGGCCAATGGGTTGGTCATTAGGTCAAAAATTGCTAATTTTAAGCAAAATTGACTTTTTGGTCAAAATTGACCAATATGGTCAATGGGTTGGTCATTAGGTCAAGGATTAAACATTTTGGCCAAAGTTGACTTTTTAGTCAAAAGTTGACAAATTGGATCAATGGGTTGCTCATTAGATCAAGGATCAACTTTTCACTAAAGCCGACATTTAGCGTCATCAGTGTCGGAAATTGACTATTTTCGACTGAATTTGACTTTTCGGTCGAAAGTCGACCTTTTGGGTCGATGAGGTAGTCATTTGGTAGTAAATTGACAATTTAGACCAAAATTAATTTTTTGGTCGAAAGTTGTCCTTTTGGGTCGATGAGTAGTGTCGACTCGGGTTCGAAGGATTGACCATTTCGATCGAAGTTGACTTCGTGGTCGAAAACTGACCTGTTATTCGGGTCGATAGGTTGAGTCGTTGGGTCGAGGGGATTGACCATTTTGACCCAAGTTGACTTTTTCTTCAAAAGTTGACCTATTTGGTTCAATAATTGGTCATGAAGTCTAAAATTTACTATTTTGACAAAAATTGACTTTTTGGTCAAAAGTCGATCTATTGGGTCACTATGTTGGTCGGTTGATTAAGGATTTACCATTTTGACTAAAGTTAACTTTTTGGTCAAAAGTTGACCTATTGGGTCAATGGGTTTGTCATTGAGTCAAGGATTGACCATTATGACCAAAGATTACATTTTGGTCAGAGATTGAGTTATTGGGCCAATAATTGGTCATTAGATCAAAATTTAGTATTTTGACCAAAATTGACTTTTTGTTCAAAAGATGACTTATCAGGTCAATGAGTTGATCATCGTCAAGAATTGACCATTCTGACTAAAGTTAACTTTTTGGTCAAATGTTGACCTATTGGGTTAATGGGTTTGTGATTGGGTCAAAAATTGATCATTTTGACTAAAGTTGACTTTTTGGTCAAAAGTTGAACTATTTGGTCAATGGGTGGTCATTGGGTCAAAATTTGACTATTTTGGTCAAAAGTTGACCTATTGGGTCAATGGGTTGGTCATTAGTCGAAGGTTTGACTATTTTCGACCAAAGCATCTTTGGTTAAAAGTTTCACTTGTCTGGTACCATTTTGGCCACTGTCCGCTTTATTGACCATGCATGACCACCAGTCGACTTTTCAGCTAAAAAGCTTCGACTTATTGGATCACTGGGTTCGTCATTGGCTCGTTGATTTCATCATACTTTGACCAGTACTCACTTATTCATGTCCGAGATCGTCTGTATCGGGTCACATAAATCATTAACGAAAGTCATAAATGCTCGTACGATTATTTTGACCAAAAAATCGACATTTTGGTCAAAAGATGACTCCATTGGGTCAATGGGCTCAAGTCATCTCGAAAAGGATCGGACCATTTTGACCATAGTCGACTTTTGGCCAAAAAGTCGACTCCATTCGGTCAATGAGTCGTCATCGTGGGTCAAGGATCACCATTTCGAATTCCAAAGCCGACTTTCTGCCAAGGATTAACTTATTAGGTTAATAATCGGTCATTCGGTCGTAAATCGGGATTATTTCGATCTCAAAAATTAAATTTTTGTTCAAAAAGTCGGGACTCATGGGTCAATCCGGGGCGGTCAATGGGTCGAATTGATCATTATTCGACCAAAGTCGACTTTTCGTCAAAATTCGACCTATTCGGCCAATGAGTCGAATCTGGTCAAAGCTTCAACCATTTCGACCAAAGATGTATTTTTGGTCAAAAGTTTTTCTATTGGCTTAATGAGTAGTTCTATCAAAGTAACATCGGCTCATTTCTACTCAAAGTCGACTGAGCTTCAAAAAGTCAACATATTGTGTCAATGGGCGGATCATTAGCGTCAAAAATCGACCGTCTCGACCAAAATCGTCTTTTTCTTCAAAAGTTCACCTTTCGGGCGGCTACTGGGGTCGTCATTTAGGTTAAAGTTAAACACCATTTCGACAAAGCTGACGATTGGTCAAAAGTCGATCTTTTTCGGTCAATGGGCGGTCATCGGGTCAAAAATTGACCATTTTTATCAAAAGTCGACTCATTCGGCCATTTGTCAAGCCTATCGGGTCAAGGTTTGACCATTTTTTCTAAAGTTGACATTTTAGTTAGAAGTTCACCTATTGGGTCAATGTGTTGGACATTGGTCATAAATTGACCATTTTGACCAAAATTGATCTTTTGGGTCAATATGTTTGTCACTTGGTCAAAGATTAACCATTTTAAGCAAAGTTTACTTTTTGGTCAAGATCGCTTACCGGTCTATAATTCGTCATTGAGGTCAAAATCTGACTATTTTGACCAAAATCGACTTTTTGGTCAAAAGATTGACCTTATCAAGTTAATGGGTCGGGTCATCGGGCTTCAAGGATCGCACCATTTTGACTTTCAAAGTCAATTTTTTGTCAAAAGTCGACCTGTCAGGTCAATGGGGTCGGTCATTAGGTCATGATCGACCATTTTGACCAAAGTCGAATTTCTTTTGCAAGTGATCGACTGATTGGCAAAGAATCGGTCATCTACAAGACAAAATCGATCATTATTTGACCAAAATTAAATTTTTGTGTCAAAAGTCAATCTATCGGGTCAATCTGGCATTATCGGGTCGTAATGGACCATTTTGACCAAAGTTCACTTTTTGCTTAAAACTTGATCACTTATTTGGTCAACGAGTCGGTAATCGGGTCAAGAATGTCCACCATTTTGATCTTCAAAGACGACTTCTGGTCAAAAGCTGACCCATTGAGTTAACGAGTTCGGCCAATCGGGTCCAGGATTAACCGCTTTAGCCAAAGTTGACTTTTTAGTCAAAAGTTGACAAATCGGGTAAAATGTGTCGCTTCATTTGATCAAGGATCGATCCTTTTCATCAAAGTCGACTTCAGGTCATCGTGGCGGACCGATCCATTTCACCAAACTTTGCTTTTGGTCAAAAGTCAATTCTTTTGTGGTCAACGAGGGGATCAATCGGTAAAAAATTAACAATTTTGACCAAAAATTGAATTTTTAGTCAAAAAGTTGTCCTTTTGGGTCAATGAGTTCATCATTCGGTCAAGGATTGACTCATTTCGACCAAAGTCGACTTTTGGTTAAAAAGCCGATCCATTTGTGTCAATAGAGTCGGTCATCGGGTCAAGGATCGATCCATTTTGACAAAAAGCTCGACTTTTGGTCAGTATCGACTAGCTTAGTGGGTCAATACCTTGGTCATTAGGTCACCGATTGACTCATTTTGACCAAAATTGATTTTTTGGTCAAAATTTAACCTATTGAGTCAATAGGTTGGTCATTAGGTCAAGGGTTGACCGTTTTGACCAAAGTAGTCTTTTTGGTCAAAAGTTGACCTGTTTAGGTCAACAAGGTGGTCATTAGGTCAAAAATTGTCAATTTTAAGCAAAATTGACTTTTTGGTCAGAAGTTGACCTATTTGAACAATGGGTTGGTCATTGAATCAAGGATCAACCATTTTGGCCAAGGCCGATCTTTTAGTCAAAAGTCAACAACTGGGGCCACGGGGTCGCTTCATTAGATTAAGGATTGACCCTTTTCACCTATGTTGACATTTAGGTCATTGTGTCTGAAATTGACCATTTTGACCAAATTTGACTTTTTGGTCAAAAGTTGACCTTTTGGGTCAATGAGGTGGTCATTAAGCAAAAATTAACAATTTTGACCAAAATTAACTTTTTGATCAATAGTTGTCCTTTTGGTTTAATGAGTTGGTCATTAGGTCAAGGATTGACCATTTTGACCAAATTTGAATTTTTGGTCAACAGTTGACCTGTTTGGATCAATGGGTTGGTCATTGGGTCAAGGATTGACAATTTTGACTAAAGTTGACTTTTTTGTCGACGATTGACCATGGGTCAGAAATTCCTCATTAGGTCAAAATTGACTATTTTAACCAAAATCGACTTTGGTCAAAAGTTGACCTATTAGGTCAATAGTTGTCATTTGTCAAGGATTGACAATTTTCACCAACGTTGTCTTTTTGGTCCAAAGTTTACCTATTTAGGTCAATGAGGTGGTCATTGGTCAAAAATTGACAATTTTAAGCAAAATTGACTTTTTTGGTCAAAAGATGACCTATATGTTCAATGGGTTGGTCATTGGGTCAAGTATTAAACATTTTGGCCAAAGTTGACTTTTTAGTCAGAAAGTTGACAATCAGATCAATAGAGTTGCTCAAGAGATCAAGAATTGATCTTTTTCACCAAAGTTGACCATTAGGTTATTGCGTCAGAAATTGACTATTTTAACCAAATTTGACTTTTTGGTCAAATGTTGGCCTTTCAGATCAATGAGGTGGTCATTAGGTAACAAATGTACATTTTTGACCAAAATTGACATTTTGGTCAAAGAAGTCGACTTTGTCGCCGAGTCAATCATTGGGTCGGCGATCGACCATTTTGACAAAGTTGACTTTTCGGTCAAAGTCAACTTATTTCGGGTCAATGGGTAGTCATTGGGTCAAGGATTTTACATTTTGACAAAAGTTGATTTTTGGTCTGAGATCGTCTTACTCAGTCAATAATCGGTCATTGAGGCGAAAATTGATTATTTCTGACAAAAATTAACATTTTAGTCAAAAGTCGATGATTGAGTCAATGAGATCGTATTATCGTTAGGATTGACCATTTTGACCAAAGTTACATTTTTGGTCAAAGATTGACTTATTAGGTCAATAAATGGTCATTAGGTTAAAAATTGACTATTTTGACCAAAATTGAATTTTTTTGTCAAAAGTTAACCCATTGGGTGAACAAGGTGGTCATTGGATTCACAATTTTGACCAAAGTTTTATTCTTGGTCAAAAGTTGAACTATTTAGGTCAATGAGGCGGTCATTGGGTCAATATTGACAATTTTAAGCAAATTTGTCTTTTTGGTCAAAAGTTGATCTATTTGGTCACGATAGCGTCTATCAGTCAAGGATTAACCATTTTGACAAGTCGACTAATTAGTCAAAAGTTGACTAAATTGAGTCAATGGGTTGCTCATTAGATCAATAGGCCTTTTTCACTAAAGTTGATATTTAGGTCATCAGGTCGTAAATCGACCATTTTGATCAAATTTAACTTTTTGATCAAAAGTCGATTCTGGGTAATGAGGTGCATTAGTAAAAAAATGACAATTTAGACCAAACTTAATTTTTTGGTCAAAAGTTGTCGTTTTAGGTCAATGAGTTGGTGTATCGGTCAAGGATTGACCATTTTGACCAAAGTTGACTTTTTTGTCAAAAGTTCACATATTTGGTCAATGGGTTGGTCAATGGGTCAAGGATTGACCATCTTGACCAAAGTTAACTTTTTGGTCAAAAGTTGACCCATGGGGTCAATAATTGGTAATTATGTCTAAAATTTACTATTTTGACCAAAATTGAGTTTTTAGTCAAAAGTCGATCTATTGCGTCTTTTTGTTGGTCATTGGGTCAAGGATTTACCATTTTGGCCAATGTTAGCTTTTTGGTCAAAAGTTGACCCTTTGGGATAATGGCTTTGTCATTGGGTCAAGGATTGACCATTATGAACAAAGTTGCCATTTTGGTCAAAGATTGATTTATTGGATATATAATTGGTCATTATGTCAAAATTTACGATTTTGACCAAAATTGACTTTTTGTTCAAAAGATGACTTACTGGGTCAATGTGTTTGTCATTGGCTCAAGAATTTACCATTTTGACCAAAGTTAACTTCTTGATCAAAGGTTGACCTATCGGGTCAATAGGTTATCATCAGGTTAAAATTGATCATTTTAACCATAGTTAACTTCTGGTCAAAAGTCGACCTATTTGGTCAACTAGTGGTCATCAGTGGTCAAAATTTGATTATATTGATCGAAAAGTCAATCTATTGGTCATCGGTTAGTCATTATGGTCAAGGTTTGACCATTTTGACCAAAGTTGACTCTTGGCAAGTGATTGACCTATTTGGTCAATAATCGTAGTTATTCGGTCAAAAATCGATTAATTTGACCAAAATTAATTTTTGGCCAAAGTTGACCCATTAGGTCAACGGGGTGGTCATCGGGCCGGAATTGACCATTTTGACCAAAGTTGACTTTTCGTCAAAATTGACTATTGTGGTCAATGAGTCGGTAATTGAGTCGACAATAGAATCATTTTGATCAAGATGACTTTTGGTCAAAAGTTGATCTATCGGATAATGAGTTAGTCATTGGGTAAAAAATCGACCATTTAGGCGCCAAAGTCGACTTTTTGGTCAAATGTCGGCTCATGTGTCAATGGGTGGTCATTAGGTCAAAAATTGACTATTTTCACCCAAAGTCTGTCTTTCGATTAAATGTTGATCTATTTAGGTCAATGAAGCGCCATCAGGTCAAAAATTATCAATTTTAAGAGAAATCGACTTTTTCGGTCAAAATCGTCTCATATATCGATGGCTTCGTCATTGGGTCAAGGATTAACCATTTTGGCCAAAGCTGACTTTTTAGTCAAAAGTTGATAAATTGAATCAATGGGTTGCTCATTAGATCGAGGATCGACTTTTTCACCAAAGTCGACATTTAGGTCATTGTGTTAGAAACTGACCATTTTGACCAAATTTAACTTTTTGGACAAAAGTTGACCTTTTGGGTCAATGTGGTAGTCATTAGGTATAAAATTGACAATTTAGACCAAAATTTATTTTTTTGGTCAAAAGTTATCCTTTTGGGTCAATGAGTTGGTCATTAGGTCAAGGATTGACAATTTTGACCAAAGTTGACTTTTTGGTCAAAAATTGACCTATTTGGGTCAATGAGTTGGTCATTGGGTCAAGGATTGACTCATTTCGACTCAAGTTGACTTTTTGGTCAAAAGTTGATTTATTTGGGTCATTGGCTTGGTCATTGGGTCAAGGATTAATCATTTTGGCCAAAGTTGACTTTTTAGTCGAAGTTGACAATTGGGTTAACGGGTTACTCACTGTAACGGATCGACCTCTTTTCACCAAAGTTTACATTTAGGTCCTTGTGTCAGAAATTGACCATTTTGATCAAATTTAACTTTTTGGTGAAAAGTTGACTTTTTGGGTCAATGAGGTGGTCATTAGGTAAAAAATTGACAATTTTGACCAAAATTAGCTTTTTGGTCAAAAGTTGTCATTTTGAGTCATTGAGTTGGTCATTTGGTCAAGGATTGACCATTTTGACCAAAGTTAACTTTTTGGTCAAAAGTTGACATATTTGGTCAATGGGTTGTTTAATGGGTCAAGGATTAACCATTTTGACCAAAGTTAACTTTTTTGTCAAAAGTTGGCCCATTGGGTCAAAAATTGATCATTAAGTCTACAAATTTACTATTTTGACCAAAATCGAGTGTTTGGTCCAACGCCGATCTATCAGATCACGCAGCTGGTCATTGGGTCAAGGATTTACCATTTTGACCAAAGTTAACTTTTGGTCAAAAGTCAACTTTTGGGTCGATGGCTTTGTCATCGCTCATGGATCGACCATTATGAACAAAGTCGACATTTTAGTCAAGTTTGTTATCGGATCAATAATCGGGTCATTAGGTCGAAATTTACTATTTCGACTAAAATTGACTTTTGTTCAAAAGATGACTCCAATGTGTTTGACATCGGGTTAAGAATCGACCATCTTGACCAAAGTCGTACTTTTGGTCAAAAGTCGACTTATTCGAGACGACGAGTCGTCATTCGGTCAAGGATCGACTATTATGACCAAAGTCGACTTTTTGGCTAAAAGTTGGACTCATTTGGGTCAATGGGTTGGTCTTTGGTCATGGATTAACCATTTTGACCAAAGTCAACTTTTTAGTCAAAGTTGAAAAATTGGGTCAATGGTTACTCATTGAACAAGGATTGACCTTTTTCACCAAAGTTGACATTTAGGTCATTCGGTCAGAAATTAACCATTTTGATCAAATTTGACTTTTTGGTTAAAAGTTGACCTTTTGGGTCAATGAGGTGGTCATTTGGTAAAAAATTGAAAATTTTGACAAAAATTAACTTTTCGTCCAAAAAGTTGATCGTTTTGGGTCAATGAGTTGGTCATTCGGTCAAGGATTGACCATTTTGACCAAAGTTGGTTTTTTGGTCAAAAGTTGACATATTTGGTCAATGGGTTGGGTTAATGGGGTAAGGATTGACCATCTTGACCAAAGTTAACTTTTTGGTCAAAGGTTGACCCACTGGGTCAATAATTGGTCATTAAGTCTAAAATTTACTATTTTGACCAAAATTGAGTTTTGGTCGAAAAGTCGATCTATCGTGCCGTGTGTCGGTCATTGGGTCAAGGATTTACCATTTTGACCGAAGTTAACTTTTTGGTCAAAAGTTAACTTTTCGGGTCAATGGCTTTCATTATCGAGTCGAGGATCGACCATTATGAACGAAGTCGACATTTGGCTGAAGATCGATTTATTGATCAATAATTGGTCATTAGGGTCAAAATTTACTCATTTAGACCAAAATCGACTTTTTATTCAAAAGTTGACTTTGCTGAGATCAATGTGTTTGTCATTGGTTAAGATCGACCATTTTGACCCAAAGTTGACCTTTTAGTTGAAGGTCAACTTATCGAGTCAATAGGTCATTATTAAGGTTAAAATTGACCATTTTAACCAAAGTTGACTTTTGGTCAAAAGTCGATTTATTTGGTCAACGGGTGGTCATTGGGTCAAAATTTGACGATTTTGATCAAAAGTTGACCTATTGGGTCAATGGGTTGGTCATTGGGTCAAGGTTTGACCATTTGACGAAAGTTGACTTATTAGTCCGAGATTGGCTTACTGGGTCAATAATTTGTCATTCGGTCAAAATGGACAATTTTGACCAAATTTGTCTCTTTTGTCAGAAGATCACTTATTGGGTCAATGGGTTGGTCATTGGGTCAAAGATTAACCATTTTGACCAAAGTTGACTTTTTGGTAAATGATTGACTTATTGGGTCAATAATTATTCATTCGGTCAGAATTGACTATTTTGACAAAATTAAATTTTTTTGTCAAAAGTTGACCCATTAGGTCAACCAGGGGTGAGTCATCGGGTCGAAATTGACCATTTTGACCAAAGTCAATTTTCACAGTCAAAATTTGACCTATTTGGTCAATGAGTTGGTAATGGGGTCAACAATTGACCATTTTAACCGAAGTTGACTTTTTGGTCGAAAGTTGATCTATTCGGTCAATGAGTTGGTCATTGGGTAAAATATTGACCATTTAGGCCAAACTTGACTTTTTGGTCAAAAGTTGACCTATTGTGTCAATGGGTAAACATTAGATCAAAAATTGACAATTTTCACCAAAGCTGTCTTTTTGATTAAATTTGACCTATTTAGGTCAATGAGGAGGCCATTAGGTCAAAATTTGACAATTTTAAGCAAAATTGACTTTTTGGTCAAAGTTGACCTATATGGTCAATGGGTTGGTCATTAGGTTAAGGATTAACCATTTTGGCCAAAGTTGACTTTTAATTGAAAGTTGATAAATTGATCAATGGGTTGCTCAATAGATCAAGGATTGACCTTTTTCACCAAAGTCGACATTTGTGTCATCGCGTCGAAATTAAGCATTTTGACTAAATTCGACTTTTCGTGAAAAGTTGACCTTTGGGTCAATGAGGGTCATTAGGTAAAAAATTGATAATTTTGACCAAATTTAGCTTTTTGGTCAAACGTTGTCCTTTTGGGTCAATGAGTTGGCCATTGGTCAAGGATTGACCATTTTGACCAAAGTTGACTTTTTGGTCAAAAGTTGACATTTTTGGGTCAATGGGTTGTTCATTGGGTCAAGGATTGACCATTTTGACCAAAGTTGACTTTTTGGTCAGAGATTGACTTATTGGGTCAATAATTGGTCATTAGATTAAAAAATGACTATTTTGACTAAATCTAAATTTTTTGTCAAAAGTTAACCCTTTTGGTTAACGGGGTGATCATTAGGTCAAAAATTGATTATTTTGACCAAAGTTGACTTTTTGGTCAAAAGTTGACATATTTGGTCAATGAGTTGCTAATTGGGTCAAGATTTGAGCATTTTGACCCAAGATGACTTTTAGTAAAAGTTGATCCTATTGGGTCAATGGGTTGGTATTCGAGTCAAAAATCGACCATTATGACTAAAATCGATTTATTTGTCAAAAGTCAACTCGCTAGGTCAATGGGTGGCCATTAAGTCAAAAATTGACTTTTTTGACCCAAATTGACTTTTTGGCCAAAAGGTGACCTATTGGGTCAATGAGTTTGTCATTGGGTCAAGGATTGATCATTTTGACCAAAGTTAACTTTTTGGTCAAAAGTTTACTTATTTGGGTTAATAGGTTGGTCATTGGGTCAAGGATTGACCATTTTGACCAAAGTTGACTTTTTGGTCAGAGATTGGCTTATTGGGTCAATAATTGATCGTTAGGTCAAAAATTGACTATTTTGACCAAAATTGACTTTTTGGTCAAAAGTTGACCTATTGGGTTAATGGGTTTGTCATTAGGTCAAGCATTGACCATTTTGAGCAAGTTGACTTTTTGGTCAGAGATTGACTTATTGGGTCAATAATTGGTCATTATGTTAAAAATTGACTATTTAGACGAAAATTAAATTTTTTGTCAAAAGTTAACCCATCGGGTCAACAGGTGATCATCTGTCGAAATCGACCATTTTGACCAAAGTTGACTTTTTGGTCAAAAGTCGACATATTTGGTCAATGAGTTGGTAATTGAATCATGAATTGAGCATTTTGAACCAAGATGACGTTTTAGTCAAAAGTTGACCTAGTGGGTTAAGGGGTTAGTCATTGGGTCAAAAATTGACCATTTTGACCAAAATTGATTTATTTGTCAAAAGTCAATTCGCCGGGTCAATGGGTGGCCATTAAGTCAAAAATTGACTATTTTGACCCAAATCGACTTTTTGGTCAAAAGTCGACCTATTAGGTCAATGGGTTTGTCATTGGGTCATAGATCGACCATTTCGACCAAAGTTTCACTTTTTGTCGTGAGATCGACTTATTAGGTCAATAATTGGTCATTAATTCAAAATCGACTATTTCGACCTAAATCGACTTTTTGTCAAGAGAGTCGACCTATTAGGCCAATGGGTCGTCATTGGGTAAAGGATTAATCATTTTAACCAAAGTCGACTTTTCGTCAAAAGACGACCTATCAGATCAATGGGTCCCAAGGATTGACCATTTTGACCAAAGTCAATTTTTGGTCGGAGATCGCTTACCGAGTCAACAATTGGTCATTGGGTCAAAATCGACTATTTTGACTAGAATTTACTTTTTGGTCAAAAGTCGACCTATTAGGTCAATCAGCTTGTTATCGGATCAATGATTGACCATTTTGACCATAGTTGTCTTTTTGGTTAAAAGTTGACCTACTTGGGTCAATGAGTCGGTCATTAGGTCAAAAATTGACTTTTTAGTCAAAAGTTGACCTATTTGGTCAATGGGTTGGTTATTGGGTCAAGGATTAACCATTTTGGCCAAAGTTGACTTTTTAGTCAAAAGTTGACAAATTGGGTCAATGGGTTGCTCATTTGATCAAGGATTGACCTTTTTCACCAAAGTTTACATTTTAGGTTCGTCTGTCTCAAAATTGACCATTTTGACCAAATTTAACTTTTTGGTCAAAAGTTGACCTTTTGGGTCAATGAGGTGGTCATTAGGTAAAAAATTGACAATTTTGACAGAAATTGATTTTTTGGTCAGAAGTTGTCCTTTAGGGTCAATGAGTTGGTCATCGGGTTAAGGATTTATTATTTTGACCAAAGTTAACTTTTTGGTCAAAAGTTGACCAATTTGGGTCAATGGGTTGGTCATTGGGTCAAGGATTGACCATTTTGACGAAAGTTGACTTTTTGGTCAGAGATTGGTTGGGTCAACAATTAATCATTTGGTCAAAAATTGACTTTCTGGTCAAAAGTTGACCTATTGGGTCATTAGGTTGGTCATTGGGTCAAGGATTGACCATTTTGACTAAAGTTATTTTTTTCGTCAAAAGTTGACTTATTAGGGTCAATGAGGCGTTCATTAGGTCAAAAATTGATAATTTTAAGCAAAATTGACTTTTTTGGTCAAAAGTTGACCTATTTGTTCAATGGATTGGTCATAGGGTCAAGGATTAAACATTTTGGCCAAAGTTGACTTTTTACTCAAAAGTTGACAAATTGGGTCAATGGGTTACTCATTAGAACAAGGATTGACCATTTTCACCAAAGTTGTCATTTAGGTCATTGTGTCAGAAATTCACCATTTATATTAAATTTGATTTTTTGGTCAAATGTTGACCTTTTGGGTCAATGAGATGGTCATAAGGTAAAAAATTGACAATTTTGGCCAAAATTGGCTTTTTGGACAAAAGTTGTCCTTTTGGGTCAAAGAGTTGGTCATTGGGTCAATGATTGACCATTTTGACCAAAGTTGACTTTTTGGTAAAAAGTTGACATATTTGGTCAATAAGTTGGTCAATGGGTCAAGGTTTAACTATCTTATCCAAAGTTGACTTTTGGTCAAAAGTTGACCTATTGTGTCAATACTTGGTCATGAAGTCTAAAATTTACTATTTTGACCAAAATTGACTTTTTGGTCAAAAGTCGATCTATTGGGTCACTGTGTTGTTCATTGGGTCAAGGATTTACCATTTTGACAGAAGTTAACTTTTTGGTCAAAAGTTGACCTATTGGGTCAATGGGTTCATTATCAGTCAAAGATCGACCATTATGACCAAAGTCGACATTTCGGTCGAGATCGACTTATTGAGCTAACAATCGCATCATTAAGTCATAATTTACTATTTTGACCAAAATTGACTTTTTGTTCAAAAGATGACTATCGAGTCAATGAGTTGGTCATTTAGGTTAAGAATTGACCATTTTGACCAAAGTTGACTTTTAGGTCAAAAGTCAATTCTATCAAGCTAGTGCATTGGTCATCGGGTCAAAAATCGATCATTTTAACCAAAGTTGACTTTTTGGTCAAAAGTCGAACTATTTGGTCAATGGGTGGACATGTGGGTCAAAATTGACTATTTTGATCAAAAAGTCGACCTATTGGGTCAATGGGTTGGTCATTCGAGTCGAGTTCGACCATTTTGACAAAAGTCGACTTTTTGGTTAAAAGTTAACTTATCGGGTCAACAGGTCGGTCATCGAATCGTAAATCGACCATTTTGACCAAAGTTGACTTTTTGGTCAAAAGTTGACCTTATCGAGTCAATGGGTTCGTCATCGGGTCAAAGATCGAACCATTTTAACCAAAGTCAACTTTTTGGTCGGAGATCGGCTTATCGAGTCAATAAATTGTCATTAAGTCAAAATCGACTAGTTTTAACCAAAATTAACTTTTTAGTCAAAAGTCGACTCATTGAGTCAATAGGCCAGGTCATCTTGTCAAGAGATCGACCATTTTGAGCAAAGTTGACTTTTTGTCGAAGTCGAATCATTGGGTCAAGGATTTGACCATTTCGACCAAAGTTGACTTTTTGGTCGAGATTAACTATCTAGATCAATAATCGATTATTCGTCAAAAATCGATTATTTCGACCAAAATTGAATTTTTGGTCAAAAGTTGACCCTATTTGGGTCAATGGGTTGATCATTTGGTCAAAATTGACCATTTTCGACCAAAGTCGACTTTTCGGGTCAAAAGTTGATCTATTTCAGTCAATCGAGTCAGTAATTACGGTCGAAGCATTGATCATTACGACTCAAAGATAACTTTTTGGTCAAAAGTTTATCTATTGGTCAATGAGTTAATTCATTGGGTCAAGATTGACCATTTTAGCCAAAGTCGACATTTTTAGTCAAAAGTTTACCTATTCGAGTCAATGAGTCAGTCATCAGGTCAAGATTAACCGTTTAAACCTAAAGTTGATTCTTTAGTCAAAGAAATCGAGTCAATGGGTTGCTCATTCGATCAATGATCGACTTTATTCATAAAAGTTACATTAGTGATTGTGTGAGAATTGACCATTTTGACCAAACTTCGCTTTTTGTCAAAAGTCGACCTTTCGGGTCAATGATGTGGTCATTTAGTAAAAATCGACTAATTTTGAGCAAAATTAATTTTTTAGTCAAAAGTTGTCCTTTTGGGTCAATGAGTCTAGTCATTCGGTCAAGGATTGACCATTTTGACCAAAGTTGACTTTTTGGTTAAAAGTCGACCTATTAGGTCAATGAGTCGGTCATTGGGTCAAGGATTGACCATTTTGACCAAAGTTGACTTTTTGGTCAGAGATTGGCTTATTGGGACAATAATTGGTCATTAGGTCAAAAATTGACTATTTTGACCAAAATTGACTTTTTGGTCAAAAGTTGATCTATTGGGTCAATAGTGTCGGTCATTCGTCAAAGGTCGTACTCATTTTCGACTAAAGTTGACTTTTTGGTCAAAAGTCGACCTATCTGCGTCAATAAGGCTGGTCATTGGTCAAGGATCGGCCATTTTGACCAAAGTTGATTTTGGTCGAGAGTCGATCTATTCGGGCAATGAGGCGGTCAATGGGTCAAGGATTAACCATTTTGACCAAAGTCGACTTTTTAGTCAAAAGTCGACATATCGGGTCAATTGATTGTTCATTAGGTTAAGGATCGACTCATTTTCACCAAAGTTTACATTTAGGTCATTGTGTTCGAATTCGACCATTTTGACCAAAGTTCGACTTTTTGGTCAAAAGTTGACCTTATCGGGGTCAATGAGGTCGTCATTAGGTCAAAAATCAACAATTTTTTCTAATATCGACTTTTGATCAAAAGTTGATCATATCGGTTTAATGAGTTGGTCATTGGGTCAAGGATCGACCATTTTGACTAAAGTTAACTTTTTGGTCAAAAGTCGACCTATTCGGATCAATGGGTTGGTCATCTGGGTCAAGGATCGACCATTTTGACCAAAGTCGACTTTTTTGTCGAGATCGATTATCGGGTCAATAATCGTCATTAGGTCAAAATTGACTATTTTGACCAAAATCGACTTTTGGTCAAAAGTTGACCTATTGAATCAATGAGTTGGTCATTGGGTCAAGGATTGACCATTTTGACCAAAGTTGTCTTTTTGGTCAAAAGTTGACCTATTTAGGTCAATGAGGTGGTCATTAAGTCAAAAATTGATAATTTTAAGCAAAATTGACTTTTTGGTCAAAAGTTGACCTAAGTGGTCAATGGGTTGGTCATTGGGTCAAGGATTAACCATTTTGGCCAAAGTTGACTTTTTAGTCAAAAGTTGACAAATTGGATCAATGAGTTGCTCATTAGATCAAGGATTGAACTTTTTCACCAAAGTTGACATTTAAGTCATTGTGTCAGAAATTGACCATTTTGAACAAATTTAACTTTTTGGTCAAAAGTTGACCTTTCGGGTCAATGAGGTGGTCATTAGTCAATAATTGTACAATTTTCGACCAAAATTGACTTTTTGGTCAAAAGTTGTCCTTTTGGGTCAATGAGTTGATCATTGGGTCAAGGATTGACCATTTCGACTAAAAGTCGACTTTTTGGTCAAAAGTCGACCTATTCGGGTCAATGGGTCGGTCATTGGGTCAAGGATTGTACATTTTGACCAAAGTCGACTTTTGGTCAGAGATTGACTTATCGGTGAATAATCGGTCATTAGGTCAAAAATTGACTATTTTGACCAAAATCGACATTTTGGTCAAAAGTCGACCTATCGGGTCAATAGTCGGTCGGTTAAGGATTAACCATTTCGACCAAAGTTGCCTTTTGGTCAAAGTTCGACATATTTGGATCAATGAGTCGGCAATCGAATCAAGAATCGACCATTTGACCCAAGATCGACTTTTTAGTCAAAAGTCGACCTATCGGGTCAATGGTCGGGTCATTGGTCAAAATCGACCATTTTGACCAAAATTAACTTTTTGGTCAAAAGTTGACCTAGTTAGGTCAATGGGTGGCCATTAGGTCAAAAATCGATAATTTTGACCTAAAATTGACTTTTTGGTCAAAAGTTCGACCATATTTGGTCAACGAGGATCATTATCAGTAAAGGATCGACCATTTTGACCAAAGTCAATCTTTTGATCAAAGATCGATTTATCTGGTCAATAATCGTTCATTAGTTCAAAATTACTCATTTTGACCAAAATTAAACTTTTGGTCACAAATGATCTATTAGACCAATAGGTTGGTCATTGGGTCAAGGATCGATCATTTTCACCAAGGTCGACTTTTTGGTCAAAAGTTACCTATTAGTCAAGAGTTGTTCATTGGGTCAAAGATCGACCATTTTCGATCAAAGTTGATTTTGGTCGATATTGGCTATCACATAATATTCATTAGGTCAAAAATCACTATCTTGACCTAAATCGACTTTTGTCAAAAGTCGACTCATTGGGTCAATAGTCGGTCATATGGTCAATAATCACCATTTCGACTAAAGTTGTCTTTGTTCAAAAGTCAACTATTTAGGTCAATGATGCGGTCATTAGTCAATATCGATCAATTTTAACCAAAATTAACTTTTTAGTCAAAAGTCGATCTATTTGGTCATCGGCTCGGTTATCGGGTCAAGGATTAACCATTTTGTGACCAAAGTCGACTTTTTAGTCACAAGTCGACATAATCGGGTCAATGAGTCGCTCATTAGATCAAGGATTGACCTTTTTCAATCAAAGTTCTTATTTAGGTCATTGTGTCACAAATTGACCATTTTGACCAAATTTAACTTTTTGGTCAAAAGTTGATCTTTTAGGTCAATGAGGTAGTCATTAGGTAAAAAATTGACTAATTTAGACCAAAATTAATTTTGTCAAAAGTCGTCCTTTCGGGTCAATGAGCTTGGTCATTGGGTCATGGATCGACCATTTTGACTAAAGTTGACTTTTTGGTCAAAAGTTGACATATTCGGGTCAATGAGTCGGTCATCGGGTCAAGGATCGACCATTTCGACTAAAGTCGACTTTTTGATCAAAAGCTGACTCTATTCGAGTCAATGGGTCGGTCATTAGGTCAAGGATTAACCATTTCGACCAAAGTCGACTTTTTGGTCAAAAGTCGATCCATTGGGTCAATAATTGGTCATTAAGTCTAAAATTTACTATTTTGACCAAAATCGACTTTTTGGTCAAAAGTCGATCTATCGACGTGCGTAGTGTCGGTCATTGGGTCAAGGATTTACCATTTTGACCAAAGTTTAACTTTTGGTCAAAAGTCGACCTTTTGGGTCAATGGGTCATTCATTGAGTCAAGGATCGACCATTATGAATAAAGTTAACATTTTGGTCGAAGATCGACTTATTGGATCAATAATCGGTCATCGGATAAAAATTTACTATTTCGACTAAAATTGACTTTTTGTTCAAAAGATCGACTTACCGGGTCAACGTGTTTGTCATCGGGTCAAGAATCGACCATTTCGACCAAAGTTGACTTTTTGGTCAAAAGTCGACCTATCGAGTCAATTGGCCAGTTCAAAAATCGACCATTTTAACAAAAGTCGACTTTTTGGTCAAAAGTCGACCTATTCGGTTAACGTGTGGTCATTCGGGATCAAATATTTCGACTAGTTACTTTTCGTCAAAAGTCGACTTATCGGGTCACATGGGTTCGTTCATCGGTTTAAGGTTCGACCATTTCGACAAAAGTCGACTTTTTTGTCGTAGATTCACTATGTGTTCAATAATCGTCCAGTCAAAAGTTCACTTATTGGGTCAAAGGGTCGGTCATCGGGTCAAAGATCGAACATTTTCGACCAAAGTCGACTTTTTGGTCAAAAGTTGACCTATTGGGTCAATGGGTTTGTCATTGGGTCAAAGATTAACCATTTTGACCAAAGTTGACTTTTTTGGTTAGAGATTAACTTACTGGGTTAATAATTTATTATTTGGTCAAAAATTGACTATTTTGACCAAAATTGACTTTTTGGTCAAAAGATGACTTATTGAGTCATTGGGTTGGTCATCTGGTCAAGGATTAACCATTTTGATCAAAGTTGACTTTTTGGTCAAAAGTTGACCTATTGGGTCAATGGGTTGGTCATTGGGTCAAGGATCGACCATTTCGACCAAAGTTGACTTTTTAGTTAGAGGATCGATTTATCAGTCAAGAATCGCTCATTTGGTCAAAAATGATTATTTTGATCCAAAATTAAATTTTTGGTTAAAAGTCGATCTATCAGTCAACAAGGTGGTCATCGGGTCGAAATCGACCATTTCGACCAAAGTTGACTTTTCGTCAAAATTCGACCTATTCAGTCAATGAGTCAGTAATCGAGTCAAGGATTCGACCATTTTGACCGAAGATAACTTTTTTGTCAAAAGTTGATCTATTGGGTGAATGTGTTAGTCATTAGGTAAAAAATTGACCATTTTGCCCAAAATCGACTTTTTGGTCAAATGTTGACCTATTGTATCAATGGGTAGTCATTAGGTCAAAAATTGACTAATTTGACCAAATTTGTCTTTTTGGTCAAAAGTTGACCTATTGGGCAATGGTTTTTTCATTGGGTCAAGGATCAAACATTTTGACTAAAGTTGACTTTTTGGTGAGAGGTTGACTTATTCGGTCAATAATTGGTCATTAATTCAAAAAGTCGATTATTTCGTCATTAAGCTAAAAATTATTATTGACCAAAATTAAATTTTTGGTGAAAAGTCGACTGTTGGTCAATCTGGAAGCATCGTCGAAATCGACCATTTTGACCAAACTTGACTTTTTGGTTAAAAGTTGACCTATTTGGTCAATGAATTCGTAATTGGGTCAAGAATTGACCATTTTGATCAAAATTGACTTTTTGGTCAAAAGTTGATCGATTGGGTCAATGGGTTGGTCATTTGACCATTATGACCAATGTTGACATTTTTTATCAAAATTTGACCTATTGGGTTAATGGGTGGTCATTTAGTCAAAAATTGCCTATTTTGACCCAAATTGAGTTTTTGGTTAAAAGTTGACTTGGTTGGCCAATGGGTTGATCATTGGCTCAAAGATCGATCCTTTCGACAAAAGTTGACTTTTGGTCAAAGTCGATCTATCGGGTCAATGGTTTGGTCATTAGGTCAAGGATCGACCATTTCGACCAAAGTTAACTTTTCGGTCCAAGATCGACTTACTAGGTCAATAACTGGTCATTAGGTCAAAAATGGACTATTTTGACCAAATATGATTTTTTTTGTCAAAAGTTGACCTATTGGGTCAATGAGTTAGTCTTGGGTCAAGAAATGCCCGTTTTGACCAAAGTTGACTTTTTGGTCAAAAGTCGACTCTATTGGGTCAATGGGTTCGTCATTGGGTCACGGATCGACTCATTTCGACTAATGTCAATTTTTGGTCGAGATCGACTTATCGGGTCAATAATCGGTCATCATGTCAAAAATTGATTATTTGACCAAAATTAAATTTTTGGTCAGAGATTGACTTATTGGGTCCACGGGGTGGTCATTGGGTCAGAAATTTGACCATTTTGACCAAAGTTAACTTTTTGGTCAAAAGTTAACCTATTTGGTCAACGAGTTGGTAATTGGATCAAGAATTGATCATTTATAAGAAAGATGACATTTTGGTCAAAATTTGATCTATTGGGTCGATGGGTTGGTCATTGGGTAAAAATGACCATTTTGACCAAAGTTGACTTTTTTGTTAAAACTTGACCTATTGGATTAATGGGTGGTCATTATGTCAAAAATTGACTATTTTGACTAAAATTGACTTTTTGGTCAAAAGTGGGCCTATTGGGTCAATGAGTTTGTCATTGGGTCAAGGATTAACCATTTCGACCAAGGTTGACTTTTTAGTCAGAGATTGACTTATTGGATCAATAATTAGTCATTAGGTCAAAAATTGCCTATTTTGACAAAATTTGAATTCAATGTTAAAAGTTAACCCATTTGGTCAGAAATTGACCATTTTGACCAAAGTTGACTTTTTGGTCAAAAGTTGACATATTTGGTCAATGAGTCGGCAATGGGTCAAGAATCGACCATTTCGACCAAGATGGACTTTTTAGTCAAAAGTCGACCTATCGGGTCAATGGCTTGTCATTAGTCAAAAATTAACCATTTCGACCAAAGTCGACATTGCAGTTGGGTCAATCGTCGTGGCCATTAGGTCAAAAATTGTCTATTTTGAACAAAATTGACTTTTTGGTCAAAAGTTGACCTAATGGGTCAATGGTTTTATCATTGGGTCAAGGATTGACCATTTTGACCAAAGTTTTGGTTAGAGATTGACTTATTGGGTCAATAATTGGTCATTAATTAAAAAATTAAATATTTTGACCAAAATTGACTTTTCGGTCAAAAGTCGACCTATCGAGTCAATGGGTTAGTCATCGGGTCAACAATCGATCATTTCGACCAAAGTTGACTTTTTGGTCAAAAGTCGACTCAATCGGGTCAATGGGTCGGTCATCGGGTCAAGGATCGACCATTTTGACCAAAGTCGACTTTTTGGTCGAGATCGGCCTATCGGTTCAATAATTGGTCATTAGATTAAAATCGACTATTTTGACCAAAATCGACTTTTCAGTCAAAAGTCGACCTATCGAGTCAATAGGCTGGTCACTCGGGACAAGGATTAACCATTCGACCAAAGTTCGTCTTTTGGTCAAAAGTCGACCTATTCGAGTCAATGAGGCGATCATTAGTCAAAATCGACAATTTTAAGCAAAATCGACTTTTTGGTTAAAAGTTAACCTATTCGGTCAATGGGTCGGCATTCGGTCGAGGATTAACCGTTTTGGCTAAAGTTGACATTTTAGTCAAAAGTTGACAAATTGGGTCAATGGGTTGCTCATTAAATCAAGGATTGACCATTTTCACCCAAGTTGACATTTAGTTCATTGTGTCAGAAATTGTCTATTTTCACCAAATTTGACTTTTTGGTTAAAAGTTGACCTTTTGGGTCAAAGAGGTGGCCATTAGGTAAAAAATCGACAATTTTAACTAAAATTTACTTTTTTGTTAAAAGTTGTCCTTTTGGTCAATGAGTTTGTCATTGGGTCAAAGATTTACCATTTTGACCAAAGTTGACTTTTTGGTCAAAAGTTTACCTATTTTGTCAATGGGTCAATGGTCAAAGATTGACCATTTATAGCAATGTTGACTTTTTTGTCAAAAGTTGACATATTGGGTCAATAATTGGTCATTAAGTCAAAAATTTACCATTTTGACCAAAATTGAATTTTTAATCAAAACTCGATCTATTGGGTCAGTGTGTAGTCATTGGGTCAAGGATCTACCATTTTGACCAAAGTTGGCTTTTTGGTCAAAAGTTGACCTATTGGGTTAATGGGTTTATCACTGGGTCAAGGATCGACCATTATCGACCAAAGTCGACATTTTTGTTGAGAGATCGACTTATCGGGTCAATAATCGGTCATTAGGTCAATATTACAAGTTTGCCCAAAATTAACATTTTGTTCAAAAGAAGACTTACTGGGCAATGTGTTGGTCATTGGGTCAAGAATTGACCATTTTGACCAAAGTAGACTTTTTGGTCAAAAGTTATCCTATTTGGTTAATAGGTGGTCATCAGGTCATAAATTGACATCGCTTTTAGTCAAAAGTTCGACCTATCGGGTCAATGGTCGATCATCGAGGTCAACGTCGATTCATTTTCGACTAAAGTTCACTTTTTGGTTAAAAGTTCACCTATCGGGTCAATGGGCTGGTCATCGGTCGAAATCGACTCATTTCGACTAAAGTTGATTTTTTGGTCAAAAGTTGACCTATTGGGTCAATGTGGGACAAAGATTAACCATTTCGACTATAGTTGACTTTTTGGGCAGAGATTGGCTTACTGGGTCAATAATTTGTCATTATGTCAAAAATAGACTATTTTAAACAAAATTGACTTTTCGGTCAAAAGATGACCTATCGGGTCAATGAGTCGATCATCGAGTCGTGGATCGACCATTTTCACCAAAGTTGACTTTTTGGACAAAAGTTGATCAAATTAGGTCAACGGTCATTCATCGGGACAATGATCGATCATTTCGACCAAAGTCGATTTTTTGGTTAATGATCGACTTATCGGGTTAATAATCGTCATTGGGTCAAAAATCGATTATCTCGATCAAAATTAAATTTTTGGTCAAAAGTCGATCCATTAGGTCAATCGTGGTGATTATCGGGTCAAATCGACAATTTCGACCAAAGTCGACTTTTTGGTCAAAAGTTCGACCTATTCGGTCAATGAGTTGATAATCGGGTCAAGATATCGACCATTTCGACCGAAAATGATATTTTGGTCAAAAGTCGATCTAATCGGGTCAATGAGTTGATCATCGGGTCAAAAATCGACCAATTTGACCAAAGTCGACTTTTTGGTCAAAAGTCGAACTATCGTGTCAATCGGAGGTCATTAGGTCAAAAATCGATAATTTTGACTAAAATCGTCTTTTTGGTCAAAAGTCGATCTATCGGGCAATGGATTTATCATCGGGTCAAGGATCGACCATTTCGACCAAAGTCGACTTTTGGGTCGAGATTTACTTATTACGGTCAATAATCGACATTAATTAAAAAAGTCAATTATTTTCGTCATTAAATCAAAAATTAATTATTTTTACCAAAATTAAATTTTTGGTCAAAAGTTGACCCATTGGGTCAACGAGGTGGTAATTGGGTCAGAAATTGACCATTTTGACCAAAGTTGACTTTTTGGTCAAAAGTTTACCTATTTGGTCAATGATTCGTAATTGGGACAAGAATTGACCATTTTAACCAAAGGTGACTTTTTAGTCAAAAGTTAAACTATTGGGTCAATGGGTTGGTCAGTAGGTCAAAAATAGGCTTGTTGGTCAAAAGTTGACCTATTGGGTCAATGGGTGGTCATTCATTCTAAAATTAACAATTTAGACCAAAATTGACTTTTCGGTCAAAAGTCGACCTATCGGGTCATCGGTTGGTCATATTGGTCAAGGATCGATCATTTCGACCAAAGTCAATTTTTTTGTCGAGATCGACTTATTGGGTCAATAATTGGTCATTAATTCAAAAATTGACTATTTTGACTAAAATTGACTTTTTGGTCAAACGTTGACCTATTAAGCCAATACGTTCGTCATTGGGTTAATGATTGATCATTTTGACCAAAGTTAACTTTTTGCTCAAAAGTTGACCTATTGGGTCAATAGGCTGATCATTAGGTCAAGGATAGATCATTTTAACCAAAGTTGACTTTTTTGTCGAGATCGGCTTAGTGGATCAATAATCGGTCATTAGGTCAAAAATCACTATTTCGACCAAAATCGATTTTTTGGTCGAAAGTCGACTTTTCGGGTCAACGTGATGGTCACTAGTCGAAATCGACTATTTCGACCAAAGTCGACTTTTCGGTCAAAAGTCGACATTTTGGTCAATGAGTTCTAGTATCATACAATGATCACCTTTTTCGACCGAAGATGACTTTTCGTCAAAGATTCGATCTATCGGGTCAATAGTCGGTCATTAGGTCAAAAATCGACCATTTTGACCAAAGATTGACTTTTTGGTCAAAAGTCGACCTATCGGAGTTAATGTGTGTCATTAGGTCGAAAATCGACTATTTCGACCAAAATCGACTTTTGGTCAAAAGTCGACCTATTCGGTAAATGGCTTCGTTATCGTGGTCAAGGATTAACCATTTCGACCAAAGTCGATTTTGGTCAAAGATTAACTTATCGGGTCGATAATCGATCATTCGTCAAAAATCGACTATTTCGACCAAAATCGACTTTTCTGTCAAAAGTCGACCTATCAGGTCAATGGCAGTCATAGTCAAGAATCGACTATTTTCGACAAAATCGACTATTTCGACCAAAATCGACTTTTTGGTCAAAAGTCGACCTATTTGGTCAAATGGCTTCGTTATCGTGTCAATGATCAACCATTTCGACCAAAGTCGACTTTTGGTCAAAGATTAACTTATCAGGCGATAATCAGTCATTCGGTCAAAAATCGACTCATTTCGACCAAAATCGACTTTTGGTCAAAAGTCGAATCGTACGGTCAATAGGGTTTTTCATTCGATCAATGATCGACAATTTTAACCAAAGTCGACTTTTTGCTCAAAAGTCGACTTAATCGGGTTCAATGGGTCGGTTATCGAGTCAAGGATCGACCATTTTGACCAAAGATAACTTTTTTGTTAAAGATGGACTTATTGCGTCAATAATTGGTCATTAATTCTAAATTTGACTATATTGACGAAAATTGACTTTTGGTCAAAAGGTGACATATTAGGTTAATCAGTAGGTCATTGGGTCAAGGAATCGACCATTTTGACCAAAGTTGACTGTTTGGTCAAAAGTTGAACTATTAGGTCAATGGGTTGGTCATTGGGTCAAAGATTGACCAATATGACTAAAGTTGACTTTTTGGTCAGAGATTGACATATTGGGTCAATATTTGTTCATTAAATTAAAAATTGACTATTTTAACCAAAATTGACTTTTTGGTCAAAAGTTAACCTATTAGGTCAATGGGTTAGTCATTGGGTTAAGGATTAACCATTTTGACAAAAGTTGACTTTTTGGTCAAAAGTTGACCTATTGGGTCAATTGGTTGGTCAATGGGTCAAGGATTTACTATTTTGCCCAAAGTTGGTTTTTTGGTCAGAGAATAACTTACTGGGTCAATAACTCGTCATTAGGTCAAAAATTGACTATTTTGACCAAAATTGACTTTTTAATCAAAAGTTGTCCTATTGGGTCATTGGGTTGGTCTTTGGGTCAAGAATTGACCATTTTGACCAACGTTAACTATTTGATCAAAAGTTGACCTTTTGGGTCAATAGGTTGGTCAATTGATCAATGATTAACCATTTTGACCAAAGTTGACTTTTTGTTTATAAATTGACTAATTGGGTCAATTAGGTCAAAAATTGATTATTTTGACCAAAATTAAATTTTTGGTCAATCCTATCAAGTTATCGAGGTGGTCATTGTGTCGAAATCGACTATTTCGACCAAAGTTGACTTTTTTGTCTAAAGTTGACGAATTAAGTCATCGAGGTGGTCATTAGGTCAAAAATTGATAATTTTGATAAAAATTGAGTTTTTAGTCAAAAGTTGACATATTGGGTCAATGGGTTAGTCATCGGGTCAAGAATAAACCATTTTCACGAAAGTTAACTTTTTGGTCTAAAGTTAAACTATTGGGTCAATGGGTTGGTCATTTGGTCAAGGATAGACCATTTTGATCAAAGTTGACATTTTGGTCAAAACATAACTTATTTAAGTCAATAATTGGTCATTAGGCCAAAATATGACTATTGTGACCAAAATTGACTTTTTGGTCAAAAGTCGACTTAATGGGTCAATGGGTCGTCTCGGGTCAAGAATCACCATTTTGTCCAAAGTCGAGATTTTGGTCAAATGTCGATCTATTGGATCAATGGGCTCGTCATCGATCAAGGATTGACCATTTTGACCAAAGTTGACTTTTTGGTCAAAAGTTAGCCAATTTAGGACAATATGGTGGTCTATAGGCCAAAAATTGACAATTTTAACAAAAATTAACTTTTGGGTCAAAAGTTGACATATTGGGTCAATTGGTTGGTCATTGGATCAAGGATTGACCATTTTGGCCAAAGTTGAGTTTTTGGTCAAAAGTCGACCTATCGTAGGTCACCGGGTCAGGTGATCGGGGTCGAAGTTTACCGTTTCGACCAAAATTCGACTTGTTGGCAAAAGTCGACTAATCGGTCAATGAGTCGGTCATTAGGTCAAGGATCGACCATTTTGACCAAACTCGCTTTTTTTTAAAATATGATTTATCGGGTCAATAATCGGTTTTTAGGCAGAATTCAACTATTTTCGACCAAAATTAAATTTTTGGTCAAAAGTTGATCCATTAGGTCAACGAGGTGGTCATTGGGTCAGAATCGACCATTTCGACCAAAGTCGACTTTTCGGTCAAAACTCGACTAATCGGGTCAATGAGTTGGTCATCGTGTCAAGAATCGACCATTTTCGACCAAAGTCGACTTTTTGGTCAAAAGTCAACCTTTTGATTAATGGGTGATCTTTATGTCGAAATTGACCATTTTGACCAAAGTTGACTCCTTGGTCAAAGGTTGACTTATTTAGGTCAATCAGGTGGTCGTTATGTCAAAAGTTGACCTATTGGGTTAATGGATTGGTCATTGGGTCAAGGATAGACCATTTTGATCAAAGTTGACATTTAGGTCAATAGTTAACCTATTGGGTCATTAATTGGTCATTAGGTCAAAAATTTATTATTTTGACCAAAATGGAATTTTTGGCAAAAGTCAACCTATCGGTCAATTGAGTGGTCATAGTCATTGTGTCAGAAATTTACCATTTTGACAAAAGTTGACTTTTTTGTCAAAAGTCGACCTCTATAGGTCGAAGAGGTGGTCATTATGTCAAAAGTTGACCTATTGGGTCAATGGATTGGTCATTGGATCAAGGATTGACCATTTTGCCAAAGTAAATTTTTGGTCAAAAGTCGACTCTATCAGTCAATGGGTCGTCATCGGGTCTTAGATATAGCCATTTTAATTAAAATCGACATTTAGGTCAAAAGTTGACCTATTGGGTCAATAATTGGTCATTAGGTCAAAAATTAATTATTTTGACCAAAAATGAGTTTTTGGTCAAAAGTTGACCCATTGGGTCAATGGGGTGGTCATCGTGTCAAAAATTGACCATTTTGACCAAAGTTGACTTTTTGGTCAAAGTTAACCTATTTCGGTCAATGAGGTAGTCACTGAGTCAAAAATCGACAACTTTAACAAAAATCGACATTTTAGTCAAATGTCGACTCGATCAATGCCGGTTAAATCAATGGGTTAATGATCGAACCTTTTTCGCTAAAGTTAACTTTTTGGTCAATCGGTTACTCATCGGGTCAAAGATGCAATCATTTTGCACCATAGTCGACATTTAGGTCAAAAGTCGAACTATGGGTCAATAATTGGTCATTAGGTCATAAATTGACTTTTTAGTCAAAAGTTGATCTATTGGGTCAGTGGGTTGGTCATTCGGTCAAGGATTTACCATTTTGGTCAAAGTTGAGTTTTTGGTCAAAAGGTGACTTGTTGGGCCATGGGTTGATCATTGGGCAGAAATTGGCCATTTTGACAAAAGTTGACTTTTTAGTCAAAGATTGACATATTGGGTCAATAATTGGCCATTTGGTCAAAATTGACTTTTTTGACGAAAATTAAGTTTTTGTTTAAAAGTTATCTTATTAGGTGAATGGGTTATTCATTAGGTCAAGGATTGACCATTTTGACCAAAGTTGACTTTTTGGTCGAAAGTTGACCTACTGGGTCAAAGGGTAAGTCATTGCGTTAAGTATTGACCATTTTGACCAAAGTTGACTTTTCTGTCAGGGATTAACTTATTGGGTCAATGGATTGCTCATTAGATCAATCCTGGTCATTGGTCAATGATCGACCATTTCGATCAAAGCCGAGCTTTTGCTCAAAAGTCGACATATCTGGACAATGGGTCGGTCATCGGGTCAAGGATCAACCATTTCACCAAAGTCGACGTTTTGATCGAGATCGACTTATTGGGTCAATAATCGGTTATTAAGTCTAAAATTAACGATTTCACCAAAATTGACTTTTTGGTAGAAAGTTAATATATTGGTTCGATGGGTTGGTCATTGGGTCAACGATTGATCATTTTGACCAAAGTTGTCAATATTGGGTCAATGGGTGGTCATTACGTCAAAAATCAACTATTTTGACCAAAAAAGTCTGTTTAGTCAAAAGTTGACCTATTGGGTCAATGGGTTCGTCATTGGGTCAAGGAATGACCATTTTGATCAAAGTCGATCGTTTCGGTCAAAAGTCGAACTATCGGGTCAACAAGCTTCATCATCAGGTCAAGGATCGACCATTATCACAAAACTTAACTTTTCGGGTCGAGATCGACTTATTGTCTCAATAATCGGACATTAGGTCAACAACAATCGTTTTCGATCAAAATCGGCTTTTCCGTCAAAAGTCGACCTATTTCGCCATTAGTCGGTCATTGGTTCAAGAATCGACCATTTCGACCTAAGTCGATTTTTGTTAAAAATCAACTATCGGGTCAATGGGTTGAGTAATTGGTTAAGGATCGACCATTTTGACCAAAGTTGACTTTTTAGTCGAAATTAACTTATCGGGTCAATAATCGGTCATTAGGTCCAAAATCGACTATTTCGACCAAATCGACTTTTCGGTCAAAAGTCGATCGTATCGGGTCAATGAGTTGGTCATCGAGTCAAGAATCGACCATTTTGACCAAAGTTGACTTTTTGGTCAAAAGTTGACCTATTGGGTCAATGGCTTAGTAATTGGGTCGGAAATTGACCATTTTGACCAAAGTTGACTTTTTGGTCAAAAGTTGACCCGTTGGGTCGATGTGTGGTCATTGTGTGAGAAATTGATGATTTTGACCAAAATTGAATTTTTGGTCAAACGTTGACCTATTGGGTCATTGGGTTGGTCATTGGGTCAAGGATCGACTCATTTTGACAAAAGTCGACCTTTCGTCGTACATCGAGTTATCGGTAATCGGTCATCGTGTCAAAATCGACTATTTTCGAACTCAAAATTAAATTTTTGTTCAAAAGTCGACCTCAATGGGTCAATCGTGTCATTGGGTCGAAGTCGACCATTTTAACCAAAGTTGACTTTTGGTCAAAAGTCGACTCTATTGGGTCAATGGGTCGGTCATCGAGTCGAAATTAACCATTTTGACCAAAGTCAGCTTTTTTAGTCAAAAGTTAACATATTGGGTCGATGGGTGGTCATTAGGTCAAAAATTGACTATTTTGGACCAAAATTGACCATTTTGACCAAAAGTTGACCTATTGGGTCAATGGGTTGGTCATTGGGTCAAGGATCGACCATTTTGACCAAATTTGACTTTTGTCTCAAAAGTTGATATATTGCTTCAATGGGTTGGTTAGTCATTTGGTCAATGATTGACCATTTTAACTAAAGTTGATGTTTTTGTCAGAGATTGGCTTTTTGGGTCAATAAATGGTTATTTAGTCAAAAATTGACTATTTTGACCAAAATTGAATTTTTGGTAAAAAGTTAATATATTGGGTCAATGGGTTAGTCATTAGGTCAACGATTGGTCATTTTTACCAAAGTTAACTTTTTTGTCAAAAGTTGACATATTGGGTCGATGTGTTGCTTTTTGGGTTAGAAATTGACCATTGTAACCAAATTTAAGCTATTGTGTCAATGGGGAGGTCATTAGGTCAAAAATTTACTATTTTGACAAAATTGACTTTCGGTCAAAAGTTAACCTAACTAGTCAATGTGTTGGTCATTAGGTCAAGGATTGACCATTTTGACCAAAGTTGACTTTTTTGTAAGAAGTTTACCTATTGGGTCAATCGGTGGTCATTGCGTCAAAGAATTGACCATTTTGACGAAAGTTGACTTTTTGGTAAAAAATTGGCCTATTGGGTCAATAGGGTGGTCATTAGATAAAAAATTGACTATTTTGACAATACTTGACTTTTGGTCAAAAGTTGACCTATTGGGTTTTTGGGTTTTTCATTTGGTCAAGGACTGATCATTTTGACCAAAGTTCACTTTTTCGTCAAAAGTCAACCTATTGGATCAATGGGTCGGTCATTAGGTAAAGGATCGACCATTTCGACCAAAGCCGACTTTTCGGTCAAACATCGATTTATCGGGTCAATAATTAGTCATTAATTCAAAATCGACTATTTTCGACAAAAATCGACTTTTTGGTCAAAAGTTGACCTATTAGGTCAATGGGTTGGTCATTGGGTCGAAGAATGTCCATTTTGACCAAAGTTGACTTTTTTGTTAAAAGTTGACCAATTGAGTCAATAATTAGTCATTAGGTCAAAAATTGACCATTTTGATCAAAATTGACTTTTTGGTCAAAAGTCGATCTATTGGGTTTGTCATTAGGTCAAGGATTTACCACTTTGACTAAACTCGATTTTTCGACCAAACTCGGCTTTTGTCAAAAGTTAACCTACTGGGTCAATGGGTGGTCATTAGGTCAAAAATTGGCTATTTTGACCAAAATTGACTTTTTGGTTAAAAGTTCACCTATGGGTCAATGGGCTTGTCACTGGGTCAAGGTTTAACCATTTTGACCAAAGTTGACTTTTTGGTCAAAAGTTGACATATTAGGTCAATGGGTCAGTTATCACAGTAATGATCGACTATTTCGACAAAAGTTAACTTTTTGGTCAAAGATCGAGTTATTGGATCAATAATCGGTCATTAGGTCAAAATTTGACTATTTTCGAAGCAAAATCGAATTTTCGTCAAAAGTTAACCTATCGGTCTAAATTGATCATTTTGACCAAAGTCGACTTTTTGTAGAAATGCTCGATCTAATCGGATCAATGGGATGCGTCATTAGGTCAAAATTGACATTTTGACCAAAATCGACTTTTTAGTCAAAATTCGATCTATCGGTCAATGGTCGATTATCGGGTTAAGGATTTACCATTATGACCAAAGTCGACATTTTGGTCGAGATCGACTTATACGGTCAATAATCGGTCATTCGTCAAAATTTACTATTTTGATCAAAATCGACTTTTGTTCAAACTTCGACTTATCAGGCTAATGTGCTTGTTATTGTGTCATGAATTGACCATTTTTACCAAAGTTGACTTTCTGGTCAAAAGTTAACCTATTTGGTCAATATGTGGTCATTGGGTCAAAATTTGATTATTTTGGTTAAAAGTTGACCTATTGGGTCAATGAGTTGGTCATTGTCAAGGTTTGACCATTTTGACCAAAGTTGACTTTTTGGTTAGAGAATTGCTTACTGGTTCAATTATTAGTTAAGGTTAAATGTTCACCTATTCGGTCAATGTGTTGGTCATTGGGTCAAAAATTGACCATTTTTACCAAAGTTGATTTTTTTTGTCAAAAGTTAATCTATTGGGTCAAAGGGTTTGTCATTGTGTCAAAGATTAACCATTTTGACCAAAGTTGACTTTTTGATCAAAGATTGATTTACTGGGTTAATAATTTGTCATTAGGTCAAAAATTGACTATTTTGACCAAAATTGACTTTTTGGAACAAAAGATGACCTATTGGTTCAATGGGTCAGTTATCTAGTCAAGGATCGACCATTTTGACCAAAGTCGATTTTTCGTCAAAAGTCGATTTATCGGGTCAATGGGTCAGTCATTGGGTCAAGGATCGGACCATTTTGACCAAAGTTGATCTTTGGTCGTTGATCGACTTATCGAAATAATAATCGGGTCATTCGATTTAAAATAATTATTTTGACAAAATTAATTTTTTGTCAAAAGTCAATCTATCGGATCAACGAGGTGGTCATGTCGAAATTGATCATTTTGACTAAAGTCGATTTTTCGTCAAAATTTGACCAATTTGGTCAATGAGTTGGTAATTGGGTCAAGCATTGACCATTTTGACCGAAGATGACTTTTTGGACAAAAGTTGATCTATTAGGTCAAAGAGTTGGTCATTGAGTAAAAAATTAACCATTTTGACCAATGTCGACTTTTTGGTCAAAAGTCAATCTATTGTGTTAATGTAGCCATATAGTCAGAATCGACTATTTTGACCAAAATCGTCTTTTCGGTCAAAAGTCAATTTATCGGGCAAATGGGCTCATTATCGGGTCAAGGATCGACCATTTTGACCAAAGTTGACTTTTCGTTAGAGATTTACTTATCTCTACCAATAATCGTCATTAATTCAAAATGTCGACTATTTCGATCATTAGTCAAAAATTAATTATTTTGACCAAAATTTTTTTAGTCGAAGTCAATCGATCAGTCAACTGCGGTGTATCGGGTCCGAAATCGACCATTTTAACCAAAGTTGATTTTTTGGTCAAAAGTCGATTATTTCGACTCAAAATTAAATTTTGATCAAAAGTCAACCCATTAGCGCTCAACGAGTGCGTCATCGGGTTAGAAATCGACCTCTTTAACCAAAGCTGATTTTTGGTCAAAAGTCGATTTAATGGGTCAATAAGTCGGTCATTAGGTCAAAAGTCGACCATTTTGACCAAGGTCGATTTTTCAATAAAAGTTAACTCTATTGGGTCAATCGGTGGTCATTAGGTCAAAATCGATCATTTTGGATCAAAATCGATCTTTTCGGTCAAAAGTCGATCTATAGAGTCAATGGGCTTGGCCATTGGGTCAAGGATCGATCATTTTGACGAAAGTTGACTTTTTGCTCAAAAGTTGACATATTGGGTCAATGGGTTGGTCATTGGGTCAATGATTGACCATTTTGACCAAAGTTGATATTTTTGTCAGAGATTAGCTTTTTGGGTCAATAATTGGTTATTTAGTCAAAAATTGACTATTTTGATGAAACTTGACTTTTTGGTAAAAAGTTAATATATTTGGTCAATGGGTTGGTATTTGGCTCAATGATTGATCATTTTAACTAAAGTTAACTTTTTGTTCAAAAGTTGATAGGTTGTTCTTTGGGTCCGAAATTGACCATTGTAACCAAAGTTAATCTATTGTGTCAATGGGGAGGTCATTATGTCGAAAATTGATTATTTTGACCAAATTGACTTTTTGGTTAAAAGCTAACCTATTTGGTCAATGGGTTGGTCATTGGGTCAAGGATTAACCATTTTAACCTAAGTTGACCTTTTACTCAGAAGTTTACTTATTGGGTCAATGGGTGGTCATTGAATCAAAGAATTGACCATTTTGACCAAAGTTGACTTTTTAGTAAAAAATTGATCTATCGGGTCAATAGGGTGGTCATTAGGTCAAAAAATTGACTGTTTTGACAAAAATTGACTTTTGGGTCAAAAGTTGACCTATTGGGTCAATGGGTTGGTCATTCAGTCAATGATTGACCATTTTGACCAAAGTTGACTTTTTAGGCAGAGATTGACTTATTGGGTCAATAATTGGTCATTAGGTCAAAAATTGAATATTTTGACAAAAATTGAATTTTTGCTCAAAAGTTGACCCATTGGGTCAACGGGGTGGTCATTAGGTCAGAAATTGACCATTTTGACCAAAGTTCATTTTTTGGTCAAAAATTGACCTATTTGGTCAATGAGTTGGTCATTGGGTCAAAAATTGACCATTTTGACAAAAAAATGACTCTTTGGTCAAAAGGTGACCTATTGGGTCAATGGTTTGGTCATAGGGTCAAAAATTAGTCATTTTGACTAAAACTAACTTTTTGGTCAAAATTTGACCTATCGGGTGAATGGGTAGTCATTTGGTCGAAAATCGACTATATTGACTAAAATTGACTTTTTGGTCAAAAGATGACCTCTTGGGTTAATGGGTTTTCATTGGGTTAAGGATTAAACATTTTGTCGAAAGTTGACTGATTGAGTCAATGGGTTGGTCATTGGGTAAAGGATTGGCCATTTTGACCAAAGTTGACTTTTTGGTCAGAGATTGACTTATTGGGTCAATAATTGGTCTTTAATTCAAAAATTGACTATTTTGACAAAAATTGACTATTTTGACAAAAATTGACTTTTTGGTCAAAATTTGACCTATTAGGTCAATGGGTTGGTCATTAGGTCGAGGAATGACCATTCTGACCAAAGTTGACTTCTTTGTAAAAGTTGACCTATTAGGTCAATAATTGGTCATTATGTCAAAACTTGACTATTTTGACCAAAATTGACTTTTTGGTCAAAAGTTGATCTAATGGGTCAGTGGGTTAGTCATTTTGTCAAGAATTTACTATTTTGACCAAACTTGACTTTTTGACCAAACTTGGCTTTTGGTCACAAGTTAACCTATTGGGTCAATGAGTGGTCATTAGGTCAAAAATTGGTTATTTTGACCAAAATTAACTTTTTGGTAAAAAGTTGACCTTTTGGGTCAATGGGCTGGTCATTGGGTCAAGGTTTGACCATTTTGACCAAAGTTTACTTTTTGGTCAAAAGTTCACCTTTTAGGTCAATGGGTTGGTCATTGGGTCAATGATTGACTATTTTGACAAAAGTTGAGTTTTGATCAAAGATTTACTTTTTGGGTCAATAATTGGTCATTAGGTCAAAAATTGAAGATTTTGAGCAAAATTGAATTTTTGGTCAAAAGTTGACCCATTGGGTCAAGGGGGTGGTCATTGGGTCAAAAATTGACCATTTTAACCAAAGTTGACCTTTTGGTAAAAAGTTGATCTATTGGGTCAATGGAATGGTCATTAGGTTAAAATTGACTATTTTAACCAAAATTAACTTTTTGGTAAAAAATCGAGCTATTTGGTCAGTGGGTTAGTCATTGGGTCCAGGATTTACCTTTTTTACCAAAGTTGACTTTTTGGTCAAAAGTTGACCTATTGGGTCAAAGGTTTGGCATTAGGTCAGAAATTTACCATTGTGACCAAACTTGACTTTTGGGTCAAAAGTTGACCTATTGGGTTAATGGGGTGGTCATTAGGTTAACAATTGGCAATTTTAACTAAAATTAACTTTTTGTTCAAAAGTTAACCTATTAGGTTAATGGGTTGGTCATTGAGTCAAGATTGACCACTTTAGCCAAAGTTGACTTTTTGGTCAAAAGTTAACCTATTGGGTCAACGGGTTGGTCATTGGGACAGAAATTGACCATTTTGACCAAACCATTGTGTCAATAGGAGGTCATTCGGCCAAATATTGATTATTTTTACCAAAATTGACTTTTTGGTCAAAAGTCAACCTATTGGGTCAATGGGTTTGTTATTGGGTCAAGGATTGACCATTTTGACTAAAGCTGACTTTTTGGTCAAAAGTTGACCTATTAGGTCAATGGGTTGGCCATTGGGTCAAGGAATGATCATTTTGACCAAAGTTGACTATTTTGTTAAAAGTTGAACTCTTGGATTAATGGGTTGGTCATTGGGTCAAGGATTGACCATTATAACTTCAGTTAACTTTTTGGCCAAAGATTGATTTATCGGGTCAATAGGTCATTACGTCAAAAAATGACTATTTTGACCAAAATTAACTTTTTGGTCAAAATTGGACATATTTAGTCAATGGTTTAGTCAATGGTTTGGTGATGTTTCTTAGGACCAGGGGACCCTATGAAAAATATATTTTGAGTTAATTCATTCATAATAACCCTAATTGGCCTAAACTCCCAAAATTGAATTTGAATTAATTAGGGTTAACCACACACCAAATTGACTTGAAAACAATTTTTCATTGCTCTCTAGGGTTAGAGGAACCTTACATAAAATTTTGAAATCAATTGGACTTGATTAACCCCATCAAATGGATTGATTAAGCCTCATAAGCAAAATGGAACATTAAAAATTTATAACTCCAAAAATACTTTTAAACAATTCACAAAAATGGTTTTGGAGCTTCTCTGATATCAGGGGAGTTCAAGAAAATTAAAATTGAAATTTTCTAAAAAAGTTGATTTTTCACAATATTTTAATATTTTAATAATTAAAAAATAATAAAAATCACAAAAATATTAAAAATCATAAAAATGTCACATTTTGACTCCTAATCACTTAGAAACAAACCAAATATTTTTCCCAAGTCCCTAGGATAAGATATTGAATTTTAAAGGCATAATGTAATTTTTAATATTAAAAAATAATTTTTCAACCTTTTCACTAAAATAATTCTAATAAATCAAAAAAAATTATAAAATTATAAAATTTATTTCTCTTGACTTCGAGGTCGGAGAAATCAAGAAAAATATAAAATCTGTTTTTCAATTTTTATTTTATTTTAAAATTAATGAATACTCTAAAACTAAAAATAATTATATTAAAAAAAATATAATTAAAAAAATCACAAAAATTGGTCCAAGTGATTCTCTGGTCATTAGAAACATCACATAATTTTCTTAAGGATAGAAACTTTACCTTGGTCATGTTGTTGAATTTTCTTTCAAAACCCCTATTTTCTATTAAAAATAATTATCTAAATAAGTTAAAGTCAAAAAAATCACATTTTCTCCTCTAATGTCTTAATTGACATGTGATTGAGATGACATAAAAATTTCAAAATCATTTGAGCTCAATTTAGTGAGTTATGAAATAAATAAGCCTAAAAGGGCATAAAGGTAATTAAAAATTTTAACCCTTAATTAAAACTTTAGGTTTAATCAAAATGGAGGGTAAAATATTTGATTTTAACTTTCTCTTGGATGATTGAAACATAGGGAAATAAAAGGGTAGAAACCCATTAAACACTTTGAAAATATCAAAATGAAACTCTAATTAATTAAATAATTTAAATTTTGGAAAGAATATATTTAAATTTTGGATTATTAAAATAGGAATATTATTAAGAGAATATTTATTCTTTAATTTAAAAATCCCTAAATAAGTCAATTCAATAATATTTAGTTCTTAATTAAAAATTAAAATAAAAATCCAAACTAAATAAATTAAAAATTAAAAGAAGATAACCCTTAAATGAATTAAAGCTTAAAATGTTAAAAGGTCCAATAACTAAAATCAAATTTAAAATCTTGGAGTTAAATTAAATTAAATTAAATTAAGTCAAGTCAAAGTTTAAAATAAATTAAATTACCACCTTAAGAATTAAATTAAATCAAATTTAAAATATTGAAACAAAAATTAAATTAAATTAAAATTAAATTAAATTAAATTAAATTAAAATTAAATTAAAAATAAATTAAAACTAAATTAAATTAAATGAAATTAAATTAAATTAAAATCAAATTAAATTAAATTAAAATCACTTAATAACAAACCTAAATGAAATCATTAAAAGTTAAATCAAAACATATCAATAATTTCAACACCTCTTTCTATCTAAGTAAATTTAAAACATAAACATCAATCTGAAAATACTAAGATAATTGAAAGTGTAAAGATTTAAATTAAATCTAAAATAATTTGAACACTATTCCAAACTTAAATGTATTAATTAAAACCTCATAATTAAATTAAATCACTTTAAATCATTAACTCAAACTTTAAATTAAGAATGATTAAAATTCTCAATAAACCAACTTGCCCTTAAAGGCTTTAATTATTATAACTCTTAAATAGAGTATTAAGTGAGATGTCACTTCATTCATCAGGTAATCAAATACCCAGGTTCACTAAGCAAGAGCCAAAGCTTAACTAAACTCCAGGATGATTAATTCACATGTGCAACTAAATTTACTTGGACTCAAAATAATCCCAGAAGTATTAAAAAGATGTTTAGGACTTGTCCTAAGCACTTCCTCAATATGACGGGATGTTTTAGAAGAACAATTGAATTTAATTGTCCTTTGATGAAGAAAATCATCCTTAAACCAAACCAACAACCTAGACGTCATAGGAGATGACTAGCAATAGGATTAGGAATTTGGTAGACAACCAAAACCCTTCCCTTAGCTTTACCTAGATATTTGTCAAAATATTTAAATGCATTGACATGTGTTTTAAGTGCAGCTTGGGATGACGGGAAGACCCTCCAGGTACGCTTTTATTTTATTGCAATTTACTTTATTGCAATTTACTTACATGCACTGTACTTTACTTTTCTTGCATGGTAAACAAGATTGTTGCATGAAAACCAAAAACTTTAGGATAGTCCCTGAACTGAAACCAAAACTAAATTAAAAGTCATCGCAAGATAAAATTCACCGCCACAACATTCCAAAATATAAAACAACTCAAAATTTAATCACAAACAGAACAACAAAACTACAATTGTAACTAAATTAAAAAGTCTCGTTAAATGATCGGGAATACCTCGGATGATGTAACCCACGTATTGCTAACGAGATTTCCCACTGTCTAAATGAAAGTGTGGAACTCATTCAGTTGAGTTTAGCAAATTCATCTGGACTAAGTGAATTCGATGAAAATAACGGTGTCGGGATGACTGGAACCGTGGGATCTTAATCGGTTCTGTTTAAACAACTTTAAGATTTGTTTTAATTAAAATATTAAAAACACTTGGATTTTAAGATTTTTTCTAAACCAAAATACTTTTATCATCTCTTGATTTTCACCTTCTACAACTAAACCTCTGCAACAACAAGGAGCTCGGAGCACGGTGGGCAGCACGGCCATCTTCGTCAGCAAAACTTGTGTCTACATCAGCTAAACTATTTCTTAGTTTTAAATAACCAAGCCATAGAACTTCGAGGTAGTTTGCTTAGTGCAACATAGTTCCTCAACTTTTTTTTAGGCATTTTTATAATCATGTTATGCAAATTAAGCCCTAACCGGTCTTAGGACTCCGAGGCGGTCGTTTGGTATGACCTAAACCCTCACATCTTCAAGGCTATTTTTGTGATTATGTCATACAAATATAAGACCTAAATAAATAAAATTGGCAGGACTGCAACATTAAATAAACTCCCAAATTGAAGCCAAACAATAGGATAGTTTGGGAAGTTGCCAAGATTCTTCTTGGATCCTCAGCTCCTCCTACTTCTCTTCCTTTGGATTCTTGAAACAAACCGTTCCAAATTTGATCCATTCCCTTTTGAAATTTCCAAAATCCAATCCTTTCAAAACCTTAAACTTTGAAATTCTTGAGAGCAAAACCACCGATCATTATCGAGAGTTTTCTTAAATGATTCTCGTCATTTAAGATGTAATTAACTATGGGGCTCGCCCTTATGGGAACTTTAAGAACCCGAGTAATATAAACCCGAATCTTAATTTCTTTATATTAAGCAGGGGAACTTGTCAGCTTATAAAATTGGTTCGCAGACCAAACGGATGTCACAAATCTTCTAGTTTATTTAACCGAGCCCCATCATCAAGCAGTGTGTCTATCCTTCGGGATAGATATACATTTTGTGATGTGGTGCTCGTTTATATAAACTATTCGGGATGTGAGATCGGTTTGATTTCATATCTTAAAAATTTTAAACTTAAAGTTATTTTCAAAATCAAATGTTTCTTTCTAAAACTATGTATATATATCTAAATTAATTTTAAAATCTAAAATTCGCTGACAATTTCCGTAGGCGACCCCTTTCAAAATACAACACACAACCGAAAAATATGCCGACAGCTTCTGGCGACTCCGCTGGGAACTAGTTCCTCTCTCTATTTTGATCAGATGGTTTTGCTTTCATAAATCGGTAGTGTATCCATGTCCCTAGTGGAGCAAACTACCATCCTTCCGTTGGAATACCCCGTTCATTTCTGTCTTGAATGAGTATAGCCAACTTCTCTCGGATTTAGGAGCCACTGTTTAGACACCCCTAAACAGAGAGGTTCTGAGATCCGTTTACCTCTTTTCTGAGGTGGGGTGGACCCCCAATAGGTGTTAGTTTAGGAGCGGTCATTCGAGTCGAGAAGTCTTGCGTAAGACTTTCTCTTCCTTTCCAATTTTAAGTCGGGCCCTTTACCTTTTCTATAACCTTTTTCCTTTAATCGTTTTGTTTCTAACAAACGAACCCGCTAATAAACAACCTTCTAATAAACAATCTCTTTTAAAAATAAAAAATACACTAAGATAAACAAAAATGTGTTCGGACTCTTTCTTTTTTGTCCTAAACTTTACGACGAAAGGAAGCATAATTCGGGATCGACATTCGGAATCGCCCGCGTAAAATGACTGCCCCAAAGTTAATCTTCTCCTTTACCAATGGAATGGACTTCGCCGTTTACAAGGATGAGCTGTCCGACAATGGAATCATCTGTTTCGGACAAGGATTCGGCAACACAGATATCAAGTTCGCTGACATCACTCTCTTCACACTAATGGACAAAGTGTCAGAAACTGAGAAACCTGTAATTGAGTTCAACTTGAAGTCGGCTCAGGAATTCCCTCCCCTGCAAAGGGTTCCAGCTGAAAGAAGTACTACTGTTAGTAAGAGGACTGTTGTCTCTACCCTCACCAGTCTAGTCATCTTTGCACCTACCCCAACTTCTGCCAAACTGAAAGGGAAGGAAATACAAGTCTGTGATGAGCCTGTCACCGTGGAGGGTACAGATGTTGCTACAATACCATCTCGTTTTTGAGATCGGGTCCGGCTTCAAGAGTTGCACCCCTAACTCGGACTCAAAGGAGAAATGAAGAAGAAAGATCGCCAAGATCGAGAAAGCCAAAGCTGCTGAAGTTGCTTTTCCAGAAGAAATTCCTGAGAAAAGAGAAGAACCGCCTGAGTATATACCTCTGTTGGAAGGAAGCAGATTTCACCCTCTCTCTGCCGTATCAGATGAAGAGGATGTCCGTAGGATCGCCGCTGCATTACCCCGACCTGCGTACTACAGTAATTACAAAAGGATAAGGGATAAGACTACGCCATTTGCTCGACCGCAAGCCGTGATAGAAAGATCGGCAAAGAAAGAAAGATGCCATGTGTCGAAATCTTAAGAAGGATGGGAAGGGTGCCAGCTAAATCCTGCCTCGGACCGCGAATAGAGCATGTTGCTGCCACAGAGAAACCAAAGAAGCAGATAAAAGCCAGTTCACCCGTTGTTGTATCGGGTCTGCAAATTAGAGAGGATACCACATTCCAGCATATAGCCGACAGACCATCCGGTCCTAGGCTTCCGGCTGCAAGAAGGATGGTATGGCGACCTACTACTGGCGAGCTAAGACCAAAACAATGTCCTGAGAAGAAAAGTCTCGTCAGGAGAATTGAATCAGAAGAAAGTGCTACTGCAATAAAGGGGACTCCCGGAAAGGAAGTTCAACAACCGTCACGTGACAACTGCGAGACCATGCGGAAAAGGCCACAAGAGGATCCCATGGAAAAGTTAAGGACTGACATCCGATAGTTAGCAAAAGAAAGAGAAGAAAAACTAGAAGATGAAGTTGATTCATCAGAATTTATGAATGACGAGTATGCTGAAATCAACATGGTTGAGACGCGAGCATCATCAGCTTAGCAAGGTGCTCCGGCAGCTGCGGAAAGAGATAAACCGGAAGTGATGAGGGCACATCTTCGAGAAAGAGATGACACAATTTCCCAGATGGCAAAGAGGATGGAAGAGATGGCTGCTGCCTTAGCCATTCTCCAGAGTCAGGTACAACCTCAGAAAGAAACACCCTCAGAGATCATCCATATTGCAGATGGAGGAAAAGAGATCACATCCGTCAATGGAAAGAGCCACCAAAGAAGGATTTTGCACAAAGCATGATTCCAAAAAAGGACATTAAAAACATGGTAGAACAGCAGGTGCGAGAAGCCCTAGCACAATCTAAGAGTGGAGCATCTATTCAGATGGGTAGACCTTACCCCGAAGAGTTCGATGCAATCCAATACCCGAAAGGCTTCGTACCACCTCTGTTTAAGACTTTTGATGAAACGGGAAACCCCCGGCAGCATGTCGTACATTTTCGCGCTAGTTGCTGCAATGCTGGTGGGAGTGACGCTCTACTCTTCCGATAGTTCGTCAGCAGTTTGTCAGGGATTGCCTTCGACTAGTACGCAGAATTGTCGAACGGTTCAATAAAGACCATTTTAGAAGTAGAGAATCTCTTCGTTAAGAGGTTTGCCGGGACTCAGCACCACATCACTATCGGTGATCTAGTGGTGGAGCAACAGAAGTCGAATGAGACTTTAGTGGATTACATACTCCGATCGAGGAACTTAAGCATGAAGTGTGCACCACAGCTTCAAGAACAACTTGCAGTCGGCATCTTGCTCAAGAGTATCCATGGCCCGATAGCACTTCTCCTTAAAGGATTTACAATCAAGATTGCAAGAAGAGTGAAAGAAGTTAAGTTTCGTAGACAAGAACGATAAGTAGAAAACTGAGAAGACATTTGAAAAGAAATCTGGAATCGTCGCGGCAGTAGATAAGGGCAAGCAGCCGGTTCAGATACAGCCAGAGCGGCCACAACCTAGTTACCAACCACCTCAACGGACATACTAATAACCACCACAGATCTATCAGCAACCTCAGCAGAGCTATCAGCAACCACAGCAGGGCTATCAGTAACCTCAGCAAAGCTGTCAGCAACCTCGTCCGAGCTATCAGTAGCCTCAGCATTATGAACAACTGCCTCGTTCATCACGTACCTTAAGAGAACTTCTAAATAGAGAATATCCATTCAAAACTGAAGAAATAGCAAAGATGTTCTGCAGCTTAATGAAGACACCAGATTTTCAGCTGCCAGAGCCCAAAAGGCCTGAAGAAGTCAACAAGAAAGATCATCCGAACTATTGCCCTTACCACCAGATGCTCGGACATAAGATAGAGGATTGCATCACTTTCAAGAGTTGGCTTCGATGACAATATCCGGAAAGGGAACATAACGATCCCAAAGGAATACATGAAGGAACCCCGTAAAAGGAGGTTCTGTCAATGTTATTTCAACGGATCACATTGTTCCGATAGACCCGTACACGACCGATGATGGATGGAGTACCGTCTGGACAAAGTCTTCAAAGAAAATTTTGGATCACATCCAGACCGCTTTGGTACGCTCTTCAACTCAGAGTTTGAAACCTGTCGAGCCGACACTATCACTTGTGATTGAAGAACCACCCCGAAGGAGGAGAAGATCGTGGAAGAAAAGAAGACCGAGGCTCCGAAGGGTAGATCGGGGCCGCTTATCCTAGGATGGTTGTTTTCGATTCGGGGAGAAATCCCTCTAACTCCCGACTCGTATGATTATCCGCTCGCCCCGATGGGATCTTATAATGATAAGGGTTATGGCGTTGGCTACGTTTTCGATCGTTTCTAACGATTACGTAACTAGCGACAACGGCTTAATCCGGATCTCGATTCCAATACAAATAACGATTCTCAAATCATACATAACCCCGATGACCACGACGAAGAAGATGTTCACAAAGGAGGCTACGAAAGCTCGACAAGCAACGAGTCCATTTGTGAATTCCGAGGAGCTCCGATCATGATAAGAATTAGAACCATCAGACACCGAAGCAACTTCAGAAGAGCCAGTTGTTCTGATTCAAGAGAAGACACCGGTAAATTTAGAAGAGATAACAGAGGTCAATCTAAGAAGCGAAAAAGTTCTACCCCCTAGAATGGGTCCAAAGAATAAAGGAAAACAGGTGGTTGCTCAGGAAGAGTCAACCCCAGCAGAGGAACTGCCCATTCGGGAAGAAACCGAGGAACATGGTAATAAAGTGGACTACAACGTGGTAGCCCATCTTAGGAAGCTACCAGTCAAACTAAGCATATACGATGCTCTGATCCTGTCAAAGGAGATGAGAGAGGCTCTGATCAAGGCTTTACTTGATCCAGAGATTTGTTTAGCTCAAATGGCTGGTGATTCCTTCGACGAGGTTTGCTCATTAAGGGAACAGCGAGGTGTTACCTTCACGGACAATGATCTATTACTGGGAACAGCTGATCACAACCGACCATTATACATTTTAGTCACAATTGGAAAGTTTACGCTCTCCAGAGTGTTGGTTGATCCGAGAGCATCAATCAACATAATGAATCTTTGGACGCTAGCTTATTTGGAAATTGATGCTCGCGAGCTTGAAGCAGACAAGATGTTATTAAGAGGCTTCAATCAAAAAGGAGAAAGAGCTCTTGGATCGATAACACTACTAATGAAGACTGGTGATTTAGCAAAGACAACCGCAAAATTCCACATAATTGATTCTGAGACATCGTTCAACGCTCTACTGGGTCAACCATGGATCCCTGAAAACCGGATGGTACTGTCGTCTCTGCGCCAGTGCATAAAGTATTACGAAGAAGGGGAACAGTGCATCAAAGGTGATTTGCAACCGTTCTCCGTGCACGAAATTGGAATTCGTGAAGATGCGACCTACTACGCGCCTCCGAAGAAAACAATCTTTTCCAGAAATACCATACCAAATGAAGCGAAAAAAATTCGAGACGATGAAGAACTTGAAGTTCTAGTCCAACAGTTACTCACCACTCCCTTACGGCGAGATGGTGAAGATTTCTCCAGAACTCGCACCCGAGGTCGAGGCCGGGACGAGGACGTGGAAGAAACGTTGGAACAGATTGGACGGAGGAAACCGGTCATCGATGTTGATTGGGAGAATCAGTTCCGATGAGAAGAAGAAATTGAGAAAGAAGCAGCGAAAATAAGTCAGAAGGAACCACAATTCAAGATTTCTCTCGAAGATGAAAAGAATGAAGAATATTAATCAATGTACGAGAAGATTAACTATTATGTACATACTATGACCCTGACCCCGATCCATTCTAATAAGATCGAGGGTATGGTGGTCAAGGAAGTGCATGATGGTGGTGCTAAGCCAATCAAGTTCTACCGTGGTGCTTCTTCTTCCAAAACTCGAAAGTGATGTACAATTTGAAGATGTTACTTCTTCTGAATTAATGGAACTGCCTTTTGAGTGGTACTCTCCCTGTGTTCAAAATTTAATTCAACGTGGCGTCTTACCTCGACGATGGACAAAAGGCCGATCACAACACTTTGAAAAATTATGGAATAATGTCGGTCGGCCTCCCAATTCAAAACATGGTCTCGGATTCGGCACAGTAGGATCAGTTGATGATACAGGATTTTGCTTGGTTGTCACTTGCGAACCTAATAAAGACTGCTTTGAAGCTTCAGAAGACCTCGAAGATCTGCAACTCGGAGATGCTCCACCAGAATTTGAAGAAGAAATTAAATCTACAATAGACGAGTTAACGGAAGTTAACTTAGGTACTAGCGAAGAGCCTAGGCCTACCTTTGTTAGCTCCTTACTTAGTAAAGAAGACTCCGAAGAGATAATCAAGCTACTAATGGAATTCAAAGACTGTTTTGCTTGGAGTTATGATGAAATGCCAAGATTAGCTCCAGAAGTCGCAGTTCACAATTTATGAGTGGATGCCACTGCTGTTCCAATTAGACAAGCTCCAATAAAAATGCGTCTAGAGATTGAGCAACAAGTAATAGCCGAAGTTAAGAAGCTAATAGACGCTAAATTTGTCCGTGAAGAACAATATCCAACTTGGTTAGCCAACGTGGTACCAGTCAGAAAGAAGAATGGTCATATCAGAATCTGCGTAGTCTTCAAAGATTTAAATAAAGCATGTACAAAGGATGAATTCCCACTACCAATTCCAGAATTGATGATCGACATCGCTTCGACGCATGAAATCTTCTCATTTATGGATGGATCGTCGGGATACAACCAGATAAAGATGGCACCAGAAGACGAAAAGCTCACGGCATTCAGAACGCCGATCGGAGTGTATTGCTACACAGTAATCCCATTCGGACTAAAGAACGCAGGAGCAACATACCAAAGAGCGATTACAAAGATTTTTGATGATCTCATTCACAACCAAGTCTAATGCTACGTGGATGATGTGGTCATCAAAAGTAAACTGAAGGAAGATCACCTGTATGATTTGAGAATTTTTTTCGAGCGACTAAGACAATTTAACCTTAAGATGAATTACTTAAAATGCACCTTCGGCGTCACCTCCGAGAAATTCTTAGGATTTGTTTTCCGACATCGCGGGATTGAAATCGATCCGGAGAAGATTAAAGCTATTTTAGAAATGTCTGCTCCCAAAACTTTGAAACAACTACGATCCTTTCAAGGGAAGTTGGCATATCTTCGACGCTTTATCTCGAACTTGTCAGATAGGTGTCAGCCCTTCTTGGCATTAGTTAAAAAGGACGCCAAATTCGTTTGGGATGAGAAATGCCAGCAGGCTTTCAAGGACGTTAAGCAATATTTAATGACACCTCCAGTCTTAGCAGCCCCAATCTCAGGCAGACGATTCTCTCGAAGCTCTGCTAGCCCAGGTCAATGACGAGGGAAAAGAAAACGCTCTCTACTACCTAAGTCGTTGTCTAATCCCGACGGAAGTAAAGTATCCTCCAATTGAGAAGCATTGTTTGGCCCTGATCTTCGTCGCTGAAAAGCTCAGGCATTACATGCTTTCTCATAAGGTCAACCTTATTTCGAGAGTTAATCCATTGCAATATTTGATGACCCGACCGACGCTTTCTGGCAGACTTTCCAGGTGGTCGATGATACTATTGCAATTCGACATAACTTTCGTTCCTCTTCGCGCCGTAAAGGGACAAGTCCTAGCAGACTTCCTCGCAGCACACCCTTTGCCGTCAGATTTGCCTCTAGATGACAATTTGCCTGACGAGCAGATAATGAGCCTAGAAGACCCTGATGATCGACGTTGGGAACTATACTTCGACGGTGCATCTTCAGCACAGAAAGATAAAGAATCGCGAACGATAGTGCCGGGTAAGGCAGGAATCAGACTAATCTTTATAACGCCGGAGCGGGGAATGTTAACGTACTCCTACCACATAACAGAACCGTGTACAAACAACGAGGAAGAATACGAAGCCCTTATAACCGGATTGTGATTAACCATTCAGATGGGGATAACAGATATCAATATCTACGGAGATTCACAGTTGATCATTTAGCAAGTTACGAGACAGTACAGAATTCTGAAGCCAATACTCGAGCAGTACTTTCAGTACGCCATTAAATTGTTGGAACAAATTCCAAACGTAACAATCTACAAGATTCCCAGAAAGAAAATGCTCTCGCCGATGCGTTAGCCCGCCTTGCAAAGGAATTTGCCTGGTTGCAGGATGAGTTAGTTGAAGTGTCAGTTCAAGGACGACAGGTCCTATCACAGCTCGACATGGATACAATACATAAATCAGAAAGAAAAGCAGAAGAAGCAATTGCAAGAGTGACGGAAAATATAGAAGATTGGCGGCAGCCACTAATAGACTACTTGCAAACAGGAAACCTACCGGATTATAAGTCGATAGCCCATCAAATCAAGAAAAGAACTCTGTCTTATGCATTAATAAACAATACATTATACAGAAGGTCTTTTGATCGATGTGGCTAAGATGCTCGAGCGGGTCCGAGGCTAGTGAAATCGTTAAAGAAGTACATTCGGGACTTTGTGGCGCTCATCGATCGGGTCTGAAAATGAAAATGAAGATTAAAAGACTAGGGTACTACGGGCCCTCAATGATGACCGACTGTATGAAAGTTGCCAAAAGTTGTCACCAGTTCCAAGTGCCCAGAGTGGTTCTACACCAACCTCCAAATGTGCTACATCCGACAATCACATCATGGCCATTTGAGTTTTGGGGCACAGATATAGTGGGTCCGATAGAACTGCCTTCTTCAAGAGGACATCGCTTCATTCTTGCAGCTACATACTAATTTTCTAAATGGGCAGAAGCTATACCACTCAGAGAAGTGAAGACACACCACGTGCTACAATTTTTCAAGAACCAAGTTGTCTACCGTTATGGGGTACCGCGCAGGATCATTTCAGATAATGGGTCTGCATTCAAAAGTACAAAGATCAACAATTTTGTCAGAAGACACGGGATCGATTGGCAATACTCAACGATCTACTACCCAAGAGCAAACGACTTGGCTGAAGCTTTTAATAAAACTCTTATTCAAATTTTAAAGAAAACTTTAGACGACGACAAGAGAAATTGGCACGAGAAGTTGTTAGAAGCCTTATGGGCCTACAGGACGACTTTTAGGACTCCTACTCGCCCACGCCTTACGCTTTAGTGTACGGGTCCGAGGCCGTCTTGCTCCCGGAAGTTCGGCTTTCGTCACTCCGAATTGCAGTTACAGAAAAGATCACTATCGAAGAAAATGCCAGACTACGACTGGAAGAATTGGAAAGCTTGGAAGGGAAAAGACTTTCCATTCAACAGAATTTGGAACTATATCAAGCCAAGATGATCCAGGCCCATGATAAATTAGTCCGTCCCAGGACAGTCAAAGTCGGTGACTTGGTTTTGGTTCTCAGAAGACCTATTCTTGCACATCGCAAGATAGGTGGTAAATTTGAACGAACATGGGAAGGGCCGTTCGTGGTCGAGACAGTCTACTCAGGAGGTTCCTACCAACTGGTGAATTGTCGTGGAGAACGACCCATGCTTCCAATCAATGGACGGTATTTAAAGAAGTATTACGCAACCTTATGTTTCGAAGGGTGGCCTCTAAAGTAGAATCTTATCCCTAGAAACACGGGTGAAGTGATCACTTTGTGACTGGGTCTGAACCCAAAAACAAAATAAAATGGATGATAAAAAAAATCTCATCAACGAAAATGTTAAAAAGAAAACATGGGAAATCGTAATAATAAAATGTCAATCTTTCCTTTTAAATCCATTCATTCCTGATATTTTCTCATCTCTTCCTACTTTCTTTAAATTTAAAAGAAGTGAATAAGAATTTTTAAGTGTTTTTCTTATTGTTCTTGTTCTTAAGTATGAACCCCCGATCCTTTCCTTATTTTTTTTCGCTGGGAAATGTCAAACGGGCGGTTGGTTCTAAACTTTAGAAATGGCGTGAGTCTAGCACTTGATGAAAAGAGGGTGAGGGATGGAGCAGTGATAGAGATTGACTTAGACTTCACACCAGCCGGCTTACAATACGAAGAAAATGATTGGATCCCAGTTGATCGAGAAGAACTTCACAGCCAGAAAGTGATGAAAATGGGTGGCCTGAGCCAACAATCCAGTAGTAAGAAAAGAAAAGCAAACGCCGCTCATGCAACCGGAGAAGATAAGAAAGTTAAGTCTGTAGTTGCCACAGCAGAGGGTAGGCTTGTCAGCGCCGCACCCGCAGAAATTCAAAGGGTAAGGAGAGCTACTCTCACTGCTACCCAGCGAAGAAATAAGAATCATCGCATTCGCAAAAATGTCGACCAAGTTAACGGGAGATCAACATAAACGTACGGTGGATACCGTCGGTGCAAATGCTCCAAGGAGACCGGTTCATCAGGAACCAGAAAGAAGAAAGTCAACTCCAAGAAAGTCGGAACTGATAAAAGAAATACCAAGAAAAGCAGAAATAGAGTCAGTACCTCTACGCCGAGCGGATGTACCGGATCTGAAGAGTCTTGTTGCGAAAGCAACCTCGGAGGATGTCCCTACAGAGACTCTCCCCGAGGAGCCGAGACATGCAGAAGAATGTGCTGAGATTGAGCCATACATCCCACAGTATGTTACTAGACACCGAGGACTTCAGATAACCCGGTATACGAGCTGGAGAAAATGCAACTAGTTGAGAAGAAAACCTTTGAATACTTTGAAAGAATTGGAGACAAGAGGGTCAACATCTTGGAAGGACTCGAGCTGCATACAGCTGTATTCTCAGATTATGAGCAACAACAAATTGTAGACTGCATCCTTGAATTAAAGAAAATGGGCCGAGCTGGCCACCTGAGAGAAAAGACCTATTCAGAATCCCGAAGATGGATGCCAGGAAAAGGAAGAGTTACAATCCAATGCGGATGTTGCTACAATTTTGCCATAGACAGAAAAGGAAATCCACCAGGGATACTCCGTCGCAGTGAGGTGGATCCGATGCCAAGAATCATTAAGAGAATGGTGAAAAGGATGATAACATGGAGGGTATTGCCTGCAGATTGCATACCCAACGGCTGCATCATTAACATCTACAAGGAAGGCGACTGCATAGCTCCCACATATAGACCATCATGACTTTGTTAGACACTTCTGCACAGTGTCATTCGTCAACCAGTACAACATCATGTTCGGATCTAACCTCCGGATTGCAGGCCCCGGTGAGTTCTGAGGGCCGGTGGAGATACCACTACCGCAAGTTCCGTCCCGGTGTTAAAAGGAAACGGAGCGTACGTTGCGAAGCATTGCATTCCAGGAGTGCCTGTGGAGCGGATCTCAGTTACTTTTAGAAGAATGGACGATAGAAAAATGCCTTACCATCTTCAGCCAGATCTAGAATTGGAGAGTCTACGGCCCTACGAGTTGTGAGTTACATGGGAAATAGCACACCTCCAATACACATCCATGCGGCATTCCTGCCAAGGGTGGCTTGGAAGGTGATGTTATTGCCCATGATTCTTACTATTCAGACATGGATTTTTGACAAACGCTTTTGGATGGATCAACAAGAAGCTTACACAATCCGTTTTGGATTTACATGGATTGTATGAGACATTAAATTTCCGAGGAAAATGTCATCATGATTAGATCAAGTTGTATGATGTATTTTCAGCAAGTTGGAATGAAAACGACTACGTCATATTTTGCCTTCACCTGTTTTGTGCAATTGACTGGGAAACGCCATTAAAGTTAAATGAACTTTGAACGAAGAACCGAAAAGAAAAGAAAATAAATGAGAACTTTTCTTAAAAATCTGAATATTAAAATGAACTTCAAATTCACAAGAACATTAAGTAAACAACAAAAAAAAAATAAAAAAATTAAATAGGATCGTTAAAGGATTAAAAAAACGAATCTAAATCTCAAATTGAATTCCGATCTGAAACCTCTGATTCGAACCTTTCAGTTCATTCCTCCATCGAAATCTGTTGGAAACTCCTTTGAAATTTGAATATTCTCTTCGACTTGTCACTAAGTCAAGTCTTTTCAGCTTGGTACGTTTACCAGCTCCTTTCAATTCTCTTTCTTCTGTGTCTTAGAGGATCGACTAGTTCTATTGACACGAAGCCACGAACTTTGTTCGATTTGGTTCTGATGGCATGAGACTGGGTCCCTCTTCATACAGATAAATCTTCGAGACTGGAGCCTAACTTTCAGTCCTCTTCGAGGCTAGAGCCTAACTTCTAGTCCTCTTTCAAACTCTCGAGACTGGTACCTAAATTTTAGTCCTCATTTCGAGGTCGGTACCTAAATTCCGACTCTCTTTCCGAGATCGATACCTAAATTTCGATTCTCTTTCGAGGTTGATGCCAAATTTCAATCTTCTCTTTTGAGACTGGCACTAAATTCCAGTTCTCTTCTTTCGAGGTCGGAACCAAATTCTGACTCTTATTCGAATTGATACCTAAATTTTAATTCTAAATTTCCGAGACTGGTACCAAATTCCAGTTCTCTTCCTTCGAGGTCGTTACCAAATTCTGACTCTCTTTCGAATTGATACCAAATTTTAATTCTAAATTTCCGAGATTGGTACCAAATTGCAGTTCTCTTCCTTCGAGGTCGGTACCAAATTCCAACTCTCATTCGAATTGATACCTACATTTCAATTCTAAATTTTCGAGACTGGTACCAAATTACAGTTATCTTCCTTCGAGGTCGGTACCAAATTCCGACTCTCATTCGAATTGATACCTAAATTTCAATTCTAAATTCCGAGACTGGTACCAAATTCTAGTTCTCTTCCTTCGAGGTTGGTACCAAATTCCGACTCTCTTTCGAATTGATACCTAAATTTCAATTCTAAATTCCGAGACTGGTACCAAATTCCAGTTCTCTTCCTTCGAGGTCGGTACCAAATACCGACACTCTTTCAAATTGATACCTAAATTTCAATTCTAAATTCCCGAGACTGGTACCAAATTCCAGTTCTCTTCCTTCGAGTTCAGTACCAAATTCCGACTCTCTTTCGAATTGATACCTAAATTTCAATTCTAAATTCCCGAGATTGGTACCAAATTCGAGTTCTCTTCCTTCGAGGTCGGTACCAAATTCCGACTCTCTTTTGAATTAATACCAATTTTCAATTCTAAATTTTCGAGACTGGTACCAAATTCCAGTTCTCTTCCTTCGAGGTCGGTACCAAATTCCGACTCTCTTTCGAATTGATACCTAAATTTCTATTCTAAATTCCCGAAACTGGTACCAAATTCCAATTCTCTTCCTTCGAGGTCGGTACCAAATTCCGACTCTCTTCCAAATTGATACCAAATTTCAATTCTAAATTTTCGAGACTGGTACCAAATTCTAGTTCTCTTCCTTCGAGGTCGGTACCAAATTCCAACTCTCATTCGAATTGATACCTAAATTTCGATTCACAGTTTTCGAGACTGGTACCTAAATTCCAGTTCTCTCCTTTCGAGGTCGGTACCAAATTCTGACTCTCTTTCCGAGATCGATTCCTAAATTTCGATTCTCTTTAAGGATTGATACTTAAATTTCAAATCTCACTCTCTCGAGATCAGTACCTAAATTCCGATTCTCATCTTTTTTTCGGTCGATACTTAAACTATGATTCTCACTCCGAGGCTGGTACCTAAATTCCAGTTCTCTTCACAATCCCGAGGTTGAAACCCAGGTTTCAATTCTTATTTCAAATTCAAAATTTCCTTAAATTGATTTTAAATTATAACTTCAATCGAAATTGAAACTCAGAACAAATTGAAATCTAAACTCACACATTGAAACTTGAAATTTAAAAGTAAAATGAAATCTAAATTGAATTCCCCAGATCTTGTGATTTGGAATTCACCTCCTTTCCATTCCCCAGCGAGAGTTCAGGAATCTCCAGTCATGGAAATATACCTGATATTCCCCAGCGGAAATTCTTCTACTTCGTCCTAAGTTTGTCACTTGGACATCTGTGTTGGTTTTATTGATCTCTTCGGTCAACGCCAATATGCGCAGTGTGCTTGGTTAGCACACCACACCTATTGGGGGTTCATTTGTTGACCTCAATTTTGGTGAGGTCTTTTGCTTCTCTCTTTAGTACTTAGGATCTAGCCTTAGGCTTTTCCTTTGACTAATCTTAGAGGACTAGAAATGGAACCCATAATTTACAAATTCAAACTAATTCTTAACTCCCTACAAGCTCCACAAGCTTGATTGTAGACCCCTAATCACCTAGATGGTTGAAATCAAATGTAGAGTTTTAAAGGATGAGTTCCCTATAAGACTGTTTGGCCTTAGGAATACCCTGGGTGGCCTGGTCTGGTGACGGTTGACTTGCACATACACTACACTCTCACACACATTCCAAGTCCTAAAACCACACTCTCACCCAACTTGACTTCCTGACTCATGTAGGTAATTCATATGGATGGTCCTTAACCCCTAAGCCCCGCCAAGAGGTTAGGAACAACATAGTGAATGCCTCAAATGAGTCCTCTCATGGCTCATATGGGCTTAATATGGCTTCATGGCTCAACCAAAGTGATTCCATTTCACTCACATTTGATTAATCTTCCTTTTTTCAAAATTTCAGTTTTTGACCCCCGGGGCCCCGAACCCACCAAACCTACCAAATACCCTTAAAATGACCCAAAATTTACAAAATTACCTAAATTACCCAAGATCCCTCAAAATCAATCCTAAACACTTCCCACCACTCAAATTGACCATCTTTGGCCAAAAATACCCAAATTTCCAAAAATACCCCTAAACCCCCCCAAAATTACCAAAATACCCTTTTACCCCAAAAATCTAAAAATTCTAAAAATTCCCAGAAAATTTCAAAAAATCTCAAATATTCCTAATTTCATTTTGTTCAACTACACCATGAGCCAATTTTGCCAATTTACCCCACTTTTACCAAAACCCCCAATTTGACCCATTTTTTTAACCCAAGCGATCCCAATGTCAAACCAAACCACCCCAATTGACCTCAATTTTGGTCCAATTCAATTCTAAACTTCAATTCAATATCCCCACTATCCATTTAGACCAAATCCAAGTCCAATTTGATTGACATTTGGGCCCAATTTCAATTTGAAGCTTAAAGGCCCAATTTTGGCCCATGACCTAAACCTAGCCCAAACCAACCCAACTCAACCCCAATTGTCCCCACATCTTTTCTAAAACCTTCCTAACATCCCCACAAACAAAACACTAACTTGATTTACCCCAAATTTAAACCTAAACTCCACCCAAGCCTAACCCAAAACCAAAATCCCTTAAATTGACCTAAGCCCAAACCTAACCAAAATGGGCCCAAATCCCAAAATAAGAGGCCAACCAAATTTGAAAACTCTTTGTAACACTCCCATTAACATTTTTCAACATTAATTTTACACCAAATTCAACCTTAGCCCAACCATAGCCCAAGTTAGCCCAATTTGGCCCACCTTGGCCCCTTTACCAAAAAAAGCCCAAATTCAACCCAATTCTACTCCAAATCACACCAAATCTCTTCCAAAATCTTCATGACACATCCCTAAACTAAATGCAACATTTATTTGGTACAATCTTTTACAAAATTTTCATCCAAAAATTTATCTTAAAATCTAAAAGCCCATTTCATTAAAACATTTTAAAAGCCCATCGAAAACCATTTCAAAAGCCTAAGTTTTCATTCCAAAGCCCACATGACATTTCTTTCCGTCATCCATTTAATCAAAATCACCCCTAAGCTTCAAAACCATCATTAAACCATTCCAAATCAAGCTTCATGGAAAATTTCCACCAAAATGCCAAAATTTCTAAAACCCACTTCCATGAAACTAAGCCAAGCCACCCCTAAGCCAAATGGAGCCGTTGAACCATGCACAAGCCACATGCAAGCCGTGGGAGCCCTTTTACACATCACCATGCCATTAATTGCAAAAGGAGGAGCCTCTTTTAAACCCCCTTAAAAAAAGTTTTAACCCTTTTAATGATACACCCTAACCCATGATTAATCTAAATATTGATGGGTGGGGATTTCACCACCTTCTCTTGGCTGAACCCACTGATTTCCCTCAGCCCAAAATCAGGCCTTGGGGAGGTGCACTAAGCCTAAAGCATGCATTTGACCCATTTGAACCCAAAATAGCCACTTGCCTCAATTTATTTGAATCAAGTCCTTTACACATGGCCAATGCCAATTGCTTACACCATTGTCAACCCCTGACCCTCCTGATGACAACAGTGACTTGACCCTGGCCGGCCAGCCACCACAGCCGCCGGAAACCACCATGGCCGAGAGCTCCATGTGAGCCAAAATTTTCAATTCTTCCTTACTGAGTTGTCCCAGTCCAATTAAACACCATGGCTGTTCTTCTCTTGCATAGAGCAGTCGATCCCAAGCATCAAACCCCACGGGAAGCCCTCTAGGCATGTCTATTTAAACACTACCCCCTCTCGGCCAAAGAAGGTGTTGAACCAAACCTTACCAAAACTCTGCCAAAATCATTCCAAATCCCTCTCCAGACATAGAAATCTTGATCCCCACTGAAATCCAGCCCTAAAACCCTCTCAGCGAGCCCAATTTTAGAGTTGAAATTCAAGCCTAAAACCAGGACACTTCACCACAGTGAGCCAATCTTCAAATTGATTGACCCTACACCTTCACCAGACCAAGAGGAGAAATTCCCCAGCAAAAGCCCCTCACGAGGCCAGCCATTGCTTCCAGCCTCCAAGCTTTGTGATCGGCCTTGGTCAGTTTTGTACCCAGGCATTTCCCCGAGCAAGAGACTTCATCCGGAGCTTGCTTGGACTCAATCGAAGGTGACGCAACCCTCAGATCGAAGCTTCACTTCTCTGAGCAAAGGTATGAACTCACTCTTCCTCCTGAGCTCCTGGAGATTCTCCATTTAGTTTGAGTTGATTTCAATGCACCTTCACCGTATAGATGTGTTCGTCTCTTCAAGACGAATCGATAGAGTATAAGAACGCAAAAATCCATGGAGAATCGAGTGAGATCTTAGGGTTTTAGTGTGGATGGTCACGGATGCACACCAGTCGGAGACGATAACCAGAAGTCATTGGATCGCGCGTGTATCGAGCGGACGGTCGAGATCGAGCCGGACAGTGCAATGGTACGTGAATGGCGGGCCCCCGTAGTGCTGATTCAGATGGCGGCGCCGAATCACAGAGCGACGCGTGGGCTTTCGATCCGGACAAGGATGACGTGGCGCCTAGTCAGATAAGTAGAAAATTCGGATTTTTTAGATTTATTTCAATACCAGAACTTCAAAAATTCATATCTTTTCATATAAAAATCACAAAAATAAAATAAAAATACCCTCTTGCTCAGTGAACAGAGGAGAACAATGTGAAAAAGAAATCAAGTTAATTAGATGAGTATTTTATTTTTAATAACTTATTTACTGTTTCCAATATTTTGATTCTCTATTTGCATAGACAATTCACCATGGCAAGAGACCATAGGGCTTTTGAAGCCTCTGATCTTAGGAACATTCCCTAAATTTTTCAAGGTTAGAGGCCATCTCTCTGAAAAGTTATTGATTTTTCAAGTTCATGTCACTGTTTTAGGTATTTTAATTCCAATAATTAGCTTGTTGTACAATAAATTCAAGGAAAATTTGGTGATGTTTCTTCGGACCAGTGGACCCTATGAAAAATATATTTTGAGTTAATTCATTCATAATAACTCTAATTGGCCTAAACTCCCAAAATTGAATTTGAATTGATTAGGGTTAACCACACACCAAATTGACTTAAAAACAATTCTCCATTGCTCTTTAGGGTTAAAGGAACCTTACATAAAATTTTGAAATCAATTGGACTTGATTAACCCCACAAAATGGATTGATTAAGCCTCATAAGCAAACTGGAACTTTAAAAATTCATAACTCCAAAAATACTTTTCAAAAATTCACAAAAATGGTTTTGGAGCTTCTCTGATATCAGGGAGTTCAGGAAAATTAAAATTGGAATTTTCTAAAAAAGTTGATTTTTCACAATATTTTAATATTTTAATAATTAAAAAATAATAAAAATTACAAAAATATTAAAAATCATAAAAATGTCACATTTTAACTCCTAATCACTTAGGAACAAACCAAATATTTTTTCTAAGTCCCTAGGATAAGATATTGAATTTTAAGGGCTTAATGTAATTTTTAATATTAAAAAATGATTTTTCAACCTTTTTCACTAAAATAATTCTAATAAATCCAAGAAAAATCAGAAAATTATAAAATTTGTTTCTTTGGACTCCTTGTGGTCAGAGAAATTTAAGAAAAATATAAAATCTATTTTTCAATTTTTATTTTATTTTAAAATTAATTAATACTCTAAAACTCAAAATAATTATAATAAACAAAATATAATTCAAAAAATCACAAAAATTGGTGTGGTTCACTGGTCATTAGAAACATCTGATAATTTTCTGATAATTTTCTTAAGCATAGAAACTTTACCTTGGTCATGTTGTTGAATTTTCTTTGAAAACCCCTATTTTCTAATAAAAATAATTATATAAATAAATTAAAGTTAGAAAAATCACATTTTCTCCTCTAATGTCTTAATTGACATGTGAGTGAGGTGACATAAAAATTTCAAATTTATTTGAGCTCAATTTAGTGAGTTATGAAATAAATAAGCTTAAAAGGGCATAAAAGTAATTAAAAATTTTAACCCTTAATTAAAACTTTAGGTTTAATCAAAATGGAGGGTAAAATATTTGATTTTAACTTTCTCTTGGATGATTGAAACTTAGGGAAATAAAAGGGTAGAAACCCATTAAACACTTTAAAAATATCAAAATGAAACTCTAATTAATTAAATAATTTAAACTTTTGGAAAGAATATATTTAAAATTTGGATTATTAAAATAGGGATATTATTAAGAGGATATTTATTCTTTAATTTTAAAATCCCTAAATAAGTCACTTCAATAATATTTAGTTCTTAATTAAAAATTAAAATAATAATCCAAACTAAATAAATTAAAAATTAAAAGAAGATAACCCTTAAATGAATTAAAGCTTAAAATGTTAAATGGTCCAATAACTAAAATCAAATTTAAAATCTTGGAGTTAAATTAAATTAAATTAAATTAAATCAAGTCAAAGTTTAAATTAAATTAAATTAACACCATAACAATTAAATTAAATTAAATTGTAAATATTGAAACTAAAATTAAATTAAATTAAAATTAAATTAAATTAAATTAAATTAAATTAAATTAAAATTAAATTAAAATTAAATTAAACTTAAATTAAATTAAATTAAATTAAATTAAATGAAATTAAATTAAATTAAAATCAAATTAAATTAAATTAAATTAAATTAAAATCACTTAACAACAAACCTAAATATAATCATTAAGAGTTAAATCGAAACATATCAATAATTTCAACACCTCTATCTATCTAAGTAAATTTAAAACATAAACATCAATCTAAAATACTAAGATAATTGAAAGTGTAAAGATTTAAATTAAATCTAAAATAATTTGAACACTATTCCAAACTTAAAATTATTAATTAAAACCTCATAATTAAATTAAATCACTTTAAATCATTAACTCAAACTTTAAATTAAGAATGATTAAAATTCTCAATAAACCAACTTGCCCTTAAAGGCTTTAATTATTATAACTCTTAAATAGAGTATTAAGTGAGATGTCACTTCATTCATCAGGTAATCAAATACCCGGGTTCACTATGCAAGAGACAAAGCTTAACTAAACTCCCGGATGATTAATTCACATGTGCAACTAAATTTACTTGGACTCAAAATAATCCCAGAAGTATTGAAAAGATGTTTAGGACTCGTCCTAAGCACTTCCTCAATATGACGGGATGTTTTAGAAGAACAATTGAATTTAATTGTCCTTTAATGAAGAAAATCATCCTTAAACCAAACCAACAACCTAGACGTCATAGGAGATGACTACCAATAGGATTAGGAATTTGGTAGATAACCAAAACCCTTCCCTTAGCTTTACCTAGGTATTTGTCGAAATATTTAAATGCCTTGACATGTGTTTTAAGTGCATCTTGGGATGACGGGAAGACCCTCCAGGTACGCTTTTATTTTATTGCAATTTACTTTATTGCAATTTACTTACATGCACTGTACTTTACTTTTCTTGCATGGTAAACAAGAATGTTGCATGAAAACCAAAACCTTTAGGATAGTCCCTGAACTGAAACCAAAACTAAATTAAAAGTCATCGCAAGATAAAATTCACCGCCACAACATTCCAAAATATAAAACAACTCAAAATTTAATCACAAACAGAACAACAAAACTACAATTGTAACTAAATTAAAACGTCTCGTTGAATGATCGAGAATACCTCGGATGATGTAACCTACGTGTTGCTAACGGGATTTCCCACGGTCTAAATGAAAGTGTGGAACTCATTCGGTTGAGTTTAGCAAATTCATCTGGAATAAGTAAATTTGATGAAAATAACGGTGCCGGGATGACAGAACTGTGGGATCTTAATCGGTTCTGTTTAAACAACTTTAACATTTGTTTTAATTAAAATATTAAAAACACTTGGATTTTAAGATTTTTTCTAAACCAAAACACTTTTCTCATCTCTTGATTTTCACCTTCTACAACTAAACCTCTGCAACAACAAGGAGCTCGGAGCACGGTGGGCAGCACGACCATGTTCGTCAGCAAAACTTGTGTCTACATCAGTTAAACTATTTTATAGTTTTAAATAACCAAGCCATAGAACTTCGAGATAGTTTGCTTAGTGCAACTTAATTCCTCAACTTTTTGTTAGGCATTTGTATAATCATGTTATGCAAATTAAGCCCTAACCGGTCTTAGGACTCTGAGGCGGTCGTTTGGTACGACATAAACCCTCACATCTTCAAGGCTATTTGTGTGATTATGTCATACAAATATAAGACCTAAATAAATAAAATTGGCTGGATTGCAACATTAAATAAACTCCCAAATTGAAGCCAAACAATAGGATAGTTTGGAAAGTTGCCAAGATTCTTCTTGGATCCTCAGCTTCTCCTACTTCTCTTCCTTTGGATTCTTGAAACAAACTGTTCCAAATTTGATCCATTCCCTTTTGAAATTTCCAAAATTCAATCCTTTGAAAACCTTAAACTTTGAAATTCTTGAGAGCAAAACCACTGATCATTATCGAGAGTTTTCTTAAATGATTCCCGTCATTTAAGATGTAATTAACTATAGGGGCTTTCCCTTATAGGGAACTTTAAGAACCTGTGTAATATAAACCCTCGCTTAATTTCTTTATATTAAGCGAGAGGAACTTGTCGGCTTATAAAATTGGTTCACAGACCAAACGGATGTCACAAATCGTCTAGATTATTTAACCGAGCCCCATCATCAAGCAGTGTGTCTATCCTTCGGGATAGATATACGGTTTGTGATGTGGTGCTCGTTTATATAAACTATTCGGGATGTGAGATCGGTTTGATTTCATATCTTAAAATTTTCAAACATAAAGTTATTTTCAAAATCAAATGTTTCTTTCTAAAACTATATATATATTTAAATTAAATTTAAAATCTAAAATTCGCCTACAATTTCCTTAGGCGACCCCTTTTCAAAATACAACACACAACCTAAAAATATGCCGACAGCTTATAGCGACTCCGCTGGGGACTAGTTCCTCTCTCCATTTTGATCAGATGGTTTTGCTTTCATAAATCAGTAGTGTATCCAAGTCCCTAGTGGAGCAAACTACCATTCTTCCGTTGGAATACCCCGTTCATTTTTGTCTTGAACGAGTATAGCCAACTTCTCTCGGATTTAAGAGCCACTGTTTAGACACCCCTAAACGGAAAGGTTCCGAGATCCTTTTACCTCTTTTCTGAGGTGGGGTGGACCCCCCAAAAGGTGTTAGTTTAGGAGCGGTCCTTCGAGTCGAGCAGTCTTGCATAAGACTTTCTCTTCCTTTCCAATTTTAAATCGGGCCCTTTACCTTTTCTATAACCTTTTTCCTTTAATCGTTTTGTTTCTAACAAACGAACCTGCTAATAAACAACCTTCTAATAAACAATCTCTTTTAAAAATCACAAATACACTAAGATAAACGAAAATGTGTTCGGACTCTTTCTTTTTCATCCTAAACTATACGATGAAAGGAAGCATAATTCGGGACTGACATTCGGAATCTGCCCAGCAGAAAATGACTGCCCCAATGTTAATCTTCTCCTTCACCAATGGAATGGACTTCGCCGTTTACAAGGATGAGCTGCCCGACAATGGAATCATCCATTTCGGACAAGAATTCGGCAACACAGATATCAAGTTTACTGACGTCACTCTCTTCACACTAATGGACAAAGTGTCAGAAACTGAGAAACCCGTAATTGAGTTCAACTTGAAGTCAGCTCAGGAATTCCCTCCCCTGCAAAGGGTTCCAGCTGTAAGAAGTACTACTGTTCGTAGGAGGACTGTTGTCTTTACCCTCACCGGTCTAGTCATCTCTGCACCTACCCCGACTTCTACCAAGCCGAAGGGGAAGGAAATCCAAGTCCGCGATGAGCCTGTCACCGTGGAGGGTACAGATTTTGCTACAATACCATCTGTTTTTGAGATTGGGTCCAGTTCAAGAGTTGCACCCTAACTCAGACTCAAAGGATAAATAGAAGCAGAAAGATTGCCAAGATCGAGAAAGCCAAAGCTGCTGAAGTTGCTTTTCTAGAAGAATCCTGAGGAAAGAGAAGAACTGCCTGAGCATATACCTCTGTTGGAAGGAAGCAGGTTTCACCCTCTCTCTGCCGCATCAGATGAAGAGGATGTCCATAGGATCACTGCTGCATTACCCGAACCTGTGTACTACAACAATTACAAAAGGAAAAGGGATAAGACTACGCCATTTGCTCGACTGCAAGTTGTGATAGAAAGATTGGCAAAGAAAGAAAGATGCCCTGTGTCAGAAATCTTAAGAAGGATGGGACGGGTGCCAGCTAAATCCCACCTCGGACCGCGAATAGAACCTGTTGCTGCCACAGAGAAACCAAAGAAGAAGATAAAAGCCAGTTCACCCGTTGTTGTATCGGGTCTGCAAATTAGGGAGGATACCACCTTCTAGCATATAGCCAACAGACCATCCGGTCCTAGGCTTCTGGCTGCAAGATGGATGGTATGGCGACCTAATACTGGCGAGCTAAGACCAAAACAATGTCCTGAGAAGAAAAGTCTCGTCAGGCGACTTGAATCAGAAGAAAGTGCTACTGCAATAAAGGGGACTCCCGGAAAGGAAGTTCAACAACCGTCACGTGACAACTGCGAGACCATGCGGAAAAGGCCACTAGAGGATGCCATGGACAAGTTAAGGACCGACATCCGACGGTTAGCAAAAGAAAGAGAAGAAAAACTAGAAGATGAAGTTGATTCATCAGAATTTATGAATGACGAGTATGCTGAAATCAACATGGTTGAGATGTGAGCATCATCAGCTTCGCAAGGTGCTCCAGCAGCTACGGAAAGAGATGAACCGGAAGTGATGAGGGCATAGCTTCGGGAAAGAGATGACACAATTTCCCAGATGGCGAAGAGGATGGAAGAGATGGCTGCTGCCTTAGCCACTCTCCAGAGTCAGGTACAACCTCAGAAAGAAACACCCCCAGAGATCATCCATATTGCAAATGGAGGAAAAGAGATCACATCCGTCAACGGAGACGAGCCACCAAAGAAGGATTCTGCACAAAGCATGATTCTAGAAAAGGACATTAAAAACATGGTAGAACAGCAGGTGCGAGAAGCCCTATCACAATCTAAGAGTGGAGCATCTATTCAGATGGGTAGACCTTACCCCGAAGAGTTCGATGCAGTCCACCCGAAAGGCTTCGTACCACCCCTATTTAAGACTTTTGATGGAATGAGAAACCCCCGGCAGCATGTCGCACATTTTCGTGCTAGTTGCTGCAATGCCGGTGGGAGTGACGCTCTACTCTTCCGACAGTTTGTCAGCAGTTTGTCAGGGATTGCCTTCGACTGGTACGCAGAATTGTCGAACGGTTCAGTAAAAACCTTTTCAGAATTAGAGAATCTCTTCGTTAAGCGGTTTGTCGGGGATCAGCACCACATCACTATCGGTGATCTAATGGTGGAGGAACAGAAGCCGAACGAGAATTTAGTGGATTACATACTCCGATGGAGAAACTTAAGCATGAAGTGTGAACCACAGCTTCAAGAACAACATGCAGTCGGCATCTTGCTCAAGATTATCCATGGCCCGATAGCACTTCTCCTTAAAGGATTTACAATCAAGACTTTCGAGAAGTTGCTTAGCAAGGCCGGGAGCTTGCAAGAAGAGGCAAAGCAGTTAAGTTTCATAGACAAGATCGATAAGAACAAAACTGTGAAGACATTTGAAAAGAAATCTGGAATCTTCGCGGCAGTAGATAAGGGTAAGCAGCCGGTTCAGATACAGCCAGAGCGGCCACAGCCTAGTTACCAACCACCGCAACGGACATACCAACAACCACCACAGATCTATCGACAACCTCGGCGAGGCTATCAGCGAACCTCGGTAAGGCTATCAGCAACCTCGTCCGAGCTATCAGTCGCCTCAGCATTATGAACAACCGCCTCGTTCATCGCGTACCTTAAGAGAACTTCTAAATAGAGAATATCCATTCAAAATTGAAGCAATAGCGAAGATGTTCTGCAACTTAATGAAGACACCAGATTTTCAGCTGCCAGAGCCCAAGAGGCCGGAAGAAGTCAACAAGAAAGATCATCTGAACTATTGCCCTTACCACCAGATGCTCGGACATAAGATAGAGGATTGCATCACTTTCAAGAGTTGGCTTGATGACAATCTCCGGAAAGGGAACATAATGATCCCAAAGGAATACATGAAGGAACCCCAGAAAGGAGGTTCCGTCAATGTTATTTTAACGGATCCCATTGTTCCGATAAACCCGTACACGACCGATGATGAATGGAGTACTGTCTGGACAAAGTCTTCAAAGAAAATTTTGGATCACATTCAGACCACTTCGGTACGCGCTTCAACTCATAGTTTGAAACCTGTTGAGCCGGCACTATCACTTGTGATTGAAGAACCGCCCCAGAAGGAGGAGAAGATTGTGGAAGAAAAGAAGACCGAGGCTCCGAAGGGTAGACTGGGGCTGCTTATCCTAAGATGGTTGTTTTTTATTAGGGGGAGAAATCCCTCGAACTCCTGACTCTGTATGATTATCTGCTCGCCCCGATGGGATCTTATAATTATAAGGGTTATGGCGTTGGCTACGTTTTGACTGTTTCTAACGATTACGTAACTAGCGACAACCGGCTTAATCCGGATCTCGATTCCAATACAAATAATGCTTCTCAAATCATACATAACCCCGATGACCACGACGAAGAAGATGTTCACAAAGGAGGCTACGAAAGCTCGACAAGCAACGAGTCCATTTGTGAATTCCGAGGAGCTCCGATCACGATAAGAATTAGAACCATCAGACACCGAAGCAACTTCAGAAGAGCCAGTTGTTCCGATTCAAGAGGAGACACCGGTAAATTTAGAAGAGATAACAGAGGTCAATCTAAGAAGCGGAAAAGTTCTACCCCCGAGAATTGGTCCAAAGGATAAAGGAAAGCGGGTGGTTGCTCGGGAAGAGTCAACCCCGAGCAGAAGGAACCGCCCATTCGGGAAGAAACCGAGGAACATGGTAATAAAGTGGACTACAACGTGCTAGCCCATCTTAGGAAGCTACCAGCCAAACTAAGCATATACGACGCTCTGATCCTGTTAAAGGAGATGAGAGAGGCTCTGGTCAAGGCTTTACTTGATCCAGAGATTTATTTAGCTCAAATGGCTGGTGATTCCTTCGACAAGGTTTGCTCGTTAAGAGAACAACGAGGTGTTACCTTCACGGACAATGATCTATTACTGGGAATAGCTGATCACAACCGACCATTATACATTGCAGTCACTATTGGAAAGTTTACGCTCTCCAGAGTGTTGGTTGATCCGGGAGCATCAATCAACATAATGAATCTTCGAACGCTAGCATATTTGGAAATTGATGCTCGCGAGCTTGAAGCAGACAAGATGTTATTAAGAGGCTTCAATCAAAAAGGAGAAAGAGCTCTTGGATCGATAACACTACTAATGAAGACCGGTGATTTAGCAAAGACAACCGCAAAATTCCACATAATTAATTTTGAGACATCGTTCAATGCTCTACTGGGTCGACCATGGATCCATGAAAACCAGATGATACCGTCGTCTCTAAAACAGTGCATAAAGTATTACGAAGGAGGGGAACAGTGCATCAAAGGTGATTTGCAACCGTTCTCCGTGCACTAAATTAGGATTCATGAAGATGCGGCCTACTATTCGCGTCCGAAGAAAACAATCTTTTCCAGAACCATACCAAATGAAGTGAAAGAAATTAGAGATGATAAAGAACATGAAGTTCTAGTCCAACAGTTACTCACCACTCCCTTACGGTGAGATGGTGAAGATTTCTCCAAAACTCGTACCCGAGGTCGAGGCCGGGGACGAGGACGTGGAAGAAACGTGGAACAGTTGGACAGAGGAAACCGGTCATCAATATTGATTGGGAGAACAGTTCCGAAGAAGAAGAAGAAATTGAGAAAGAAGCAGCGAAAATAAGTCAGAAGGAACCACAATTCAAGATTTCTCTCGAAGATGAAAAGAATGAAGAATATAAATCAATGTACGAGAAGATTAACCATTATGTACATACTATGACCCTGACCCCGATCCATTCTAATAAGATCGAGGGTATGGTGGTCAAGGAAGTGCATGATGGTGGTGCTAAGCCAATCAAGTTCTACCGTGGAGCTTCTTCTTCCAAAACTGAAAGTGATGTACAATTTGAAGATGTTACTTCTTTTGAATTAATGGAACTACCTTTTGAGTGTACTCTCCCTGTGTTCAAAATTTAATTCAACGCGGCGTCTTACCTCGATGATGGACAAAAGGCCGATCACAACACTTTGAAAAATTATGGAATAATGCCGGTCGGCCTCCCAATTCAAAACATGGTCTCAGATTCGGCACAGTAAGATCAGTTGATGATACGAGATTTTGCTTGGTTGTCACTTGCGAACCTAATAAAGACTTCTTGGAAGCTTCAGAAGACCTCGAAGATCTGCAAATCGGAGATGCTCCACCAGAATTTGAAGAAGAAATTAAATCTACAATAGACGAGTTAACGGATGTTAACTTAGGTACTAGCGAAGAGCCTAGGCCTACCCTTATTAGCTCCTTACTCAATAAAGAAGACTTCGAAGAGATAATCAAGCTACTAATGGAATTCAAAGACTGTTTTGCTTGGAGTTATGATGAAATGCCAAGATTAACTCCAGAAGTCGCAGTTCACAAATTAGGAGTGGATCCCACTGCTGTTCCAATTAGACAAGCTCCAAGAAGAATGCGTCTAGAGATTGAGCAACAAGTAAAAGCCGAAGTTAAGAAGCTAATAGACGCTAAATTAGTCCGTGAAGAACAATATCCAACTTGGTTAGCCAACGTGGAACCAGTCAGAAAGAAGATTGGTCAGATCAGAATCTGCGTAGACTTCAGAGATTTAAATAAAGCATGTCCAAAGGATGAATTCCCACTACCAATTCCAGAATTGATGATCGACATCGCTTCGACGCATGAAATATTCTCATTTATGGATGGATCGTCGAGATACAACCAGATAAAGATGGCACCAGAAGACGAAAAAGCTCACGGCATTCAGAACGCCGATCGGAGTGTATTGCTACACAGTAATGCCATTCGGACTAAAGAATGCAGGAGCAACTTACCAAAGAGCGATGACGAAGATTTTTGATGATCTCATTCACAACTAAGTCGAGTGCTACGTGGATGATGTGGTCATCAAAGGAAAACTGAAGGAAGATCACCTGTATGATTTGAGAATTGTTTTCGAGCGACTTAGACAATTTAACCTTAAGATGAATCAATTAAAATGCGCCTTCGTCGTCACCTCTGGGAAATTCATAGGATTTGTTGTCCAACATCGTGGGATTGAAATCGATTCGGAGAAGATTAGAGCTATTTTAGAAATGCCTCCTCCTAAAACTTTGAACAACTACGATCCTTTCAAGGGAAGTTGGCATATCTTCGACGCTTTATCTCAAACTTGTCAGGTAGGTGTCAGCCCTTCTCGGCATTAGTTAAAAGGACGCCAAATTCGTTTGGGATGAGAAATGTCAGCGGGCTTTCAAGGACGTTAAGCAATATTTAATGACACCTCCTGTCTTAGCAGCCCCAGTCTCAGGTAGACCGTTGATACTTTATACCGCGGCTTTAGACGATTCTCTCGGAGCCCTGCTAGCCCAGGTCAATGACGAGGGAAAAGAAAACACTCTCTACTACCTAAGCCGTCATCTAATCCCGATGGAAGTAAAGTATCCTCCGATTGAGAAGCATTGTTTGTCCTTGATCTTCGCCGCTTAAAAGCTCAGGCATTACATGCTTTCTCATAAGGTCAACCTTATTTCGAGAGTTAATCCATTGCAATATTTGATGACCCGACCGACGCTTTCTGGCAGAGTTCCCAGGTGGTCGATGATACTATTGCAATTCGACATAACTTTCGTTCCTCTTCACGCCGTAAAGGGACAAGTCCTAGCAGACTTCCTCGCAGCACACCCTTTGCCGGCGGATTCGCCTCTCGATGACGATTTGCCTGAAGAGCAGATAATGAGCCTAGAAGACCTTGATGATCGACGTTGGGAACTATACTTTGACGGTGCGTCTTTAGCACAGAAAGATAAAGAATCACAAATGATAGTGCCTGGTAAGGCAGGAATCAGTCTAATCTTTATAACGCCGGAGAGGGGAATGTTAAGGTACTCCTACCACTTAACAGAACCGTGTACAAACAACGAGGCAGAATACAAAGCCCTTATAACTGGATTGGAATTAACCATTCAGATAAGGATAACAGATATCAATATCTACGGAGATTCACAGTTGATCATTCAGCAAGTTGCGAGACAGTACAGAATTCTGAAGCCAAGACTCGAGCAGTACTTTCAGTACGCCATTAAATTGTTGGAACAAATTCCAAACGTAACAATCTACAAGATTCCCAGAAAATAAAATGCTCTCGCTGATGCGTTAGCCCGCCTTGCAAAGGAATTTGCCTGGTTGCAGGATAAGTCAGTTGAAGTGTCAGTTCAAGGACGACAGGTCCTATCACAGCTCGACATGGATACAATACATAAACCGGAAAGAAAAGCAGAAGAAATAATTGCAACAGTGATAGAAAATACAGAAGATTGGCGGCAGCCATTAATAGACTACTTGCAAATAGGAACCCTACCGGATGATAAGTCGATAGCTCATCAAATCAAGAAAAGAACTCTGTCTTACGCATTAATAAACAATACATTATACAGAAGGTCTTTTGATCAGATGTGGCTAAGATGCCTGAGCGGGTCCGAGGCTCGTGAAATCGTTAAAGAACTACATTCAGGACAACGTGGCGCTCATCAGTCGGGTCTGAAAATGAAAATGAAGATTAAAAGACTAGGGTACTACTGGCCCTTAATGATGATCGACTGTATGAAAGTTGCCAAACGTTGTCACCAGTGCCAAGTGCACGGAGTGGTTCTACACCAACCTCCAAATGTGCTACATCCGACAATTGCATCGTGGCCATTTGAGTGTTGGGGCACAGATATAGTGAGTCTGATAGAACCGCCTTCTTCGAGAGGACATCGCTTCATTCTTGCGGCTACGGACTACTTTTCTAAATGGGCAGAAGCTATACCACTCAGAGAAGTGAAGGCACACCACGTGCTACAGTTTTTCATGAACCAAATTGTCTACCGTTTTGGGGTACCGCGCAGGATCATTTCAGATAATGGGTCTGCATTCAAAAGTACAAAGATCAACAATTTTGTCAGAAGACACGGAATCAATTAGTGATACTCAACGATCTACTACCCAAGAGCAAACGGCTTGGCCGGGGCTTTTAATAAAACTCTCGTTCAAATTTTAAAGAAAACTTTGGACGACAACAAGAGAAATTGGCACGAGAAGTTGTTAGAAGCCTTATGGGCCTACAGGATGACTTTTAGGACTCCTACTCAGTCTACGCCTTACGCTTTAGTGTACTGGTCCGAGGTCGTCTTGCCCCTAGAAGTTCAGCTTTTTTCACTCCGAATTGGAGTTACAGAAAAGATCACTACAGAAGAAAATGCCAGACTACGACTGGAAGAATTGGAAAGCTTGGAAGGGAAAAGACTTTCCGCGCAGCAGAATTTAGAACTATATCAAGCCAAGATGTTCCAGGCCCACGATAAATTAGTCCATTCCAGGACATTCAAAGTCAGTGATTTGGTTTTGGTTCTCAGAAGACCTATTCTTGCACATCGCAAGATAGGTGGTAAATTTGAACCAACATGGGAAGGGTCGTTCGTGGTCGAGACAGTCTACTCAGGAGGTTCCTACCAGCCGGTGAGTGCCGTGGAGAACGACCCATGCTTCCAATCAATGGACGGTATTTAAAGAAGTATTACGCAACTTGATGTTTCGAAGGGTGGCCTCTAAAGTAGAATCTTATCACTAGAAGCACGGGTGAAGTGATCACTTTGTGACTGGGTCCGAACCCAAAAACAAAATAAAATGGATGATAAAAAAAAAATCTCATAAACGAAAATGTTAAAAAGAAAACATGGGAAATCATAATAATAAAATGTCAATCATTCCTTTTAAATCCATTCATTCCTGATATTTTCTCATCTCTTCCTACTTTCTTAAAATTTAAAAGAAGTGAATAAGAATTTTTAAGTGTTTTTCTTATTGTTCTTGTTCTTAGTACAGCCCACGATCCTTCCCTTATTTTTTTCGCAGGGAAATGTCGAACGGGCGGTTGGTTCTAAACTTTAGAAATGGCGTGAGTCTAGCACTTAATGAAAAGAGGGTGAGGGATGGAGCAGTGATAGAGATTGACTCAGACTTCACGCCAGCCGGCTTACAATTCGAAGAAAATGATTGGATCCCAGTTGATCGAGAAGAACTTCACGACGGACAGTGATGAAAATGGGTGGCCCGAGCCACCAATCCAACGATGAAGAAAAGAAAAGTAAACGCCGCTCATGCAACCGGAGAAGATAAGAAAGTTAAGTCCGTAGTTGCCACAGCAGAGGGTAGGCTTGTCAGCGCCGCACCCGCAAAAATTTAAAGGGTAAGGAGAGCTACTCTCACTGCTACCCAGCGAAGAAATAAGAATCGTCGCATTCGCAAAATGTTGACCGAGTTAGCAGAAGATCAACATAAACAGACAGTGGATACCGTTAGTGCAAATGCTCCAAGGAGACCGGTTCGTCAGGAACCAGAAAGAAGAAAGTCAACTCCAAGAAAGTTAGAACGGATAAAAGAAATACCAAGAAAAGAAGAAATAGAGTCGGTACCTCGACGCCGAGCAGATGTACCGGATCCGAAGAGTCTTGTTGCGAAAGCAACCCCGGAGGATGTCCCTACGGAGACTATCCCCGAGGAGCCGAGACATGCAAAAGAACGTGTTGGGGTTGAGCCATACATCTCGCAAGTATGTTACTAGTACACCGAGGACTTCGGATAATCCCGAATACGAGGCCGGAGAAAATGCAACTAGTTGAGAAGAAAACCTTTGAATACTTTGAAAGAATTGGAGACAAGAGGGTCAACATCTTGGAAGGCCTCGAGCTACATACAGATGTATTCTCAGATTATGAGCAACAACAAATTGTAGTCTGCATCCTCGAATTACAGAAAATGGGCCGAGCTGGCCGTCTGAGAGAAAAGACCTATTCAGAACCCCGAAGATGGATGCCAAGAAAATGAAGAGTTACAATCCAATGCGGATGTTGCTACAATTTTGCCATAGACAGAAAAGGAAATCCACCAGGGAAACTCCGTCGCAGTGAGGTGGATCCGATGCCAAGAATCATTAAGAGAATGGTGAAAAGGATGATAACATGGAGGGTATTGCCTGCAGATTTCATACCCAATAGCTGCATTATTAACATCTCCAAGGAAGGCGACTGCATACTTCCACATATAGACCATCATGACTTTGTTAGACCCTTCTGCACAGTGTCATTCGTCAACCAGTGCAACATCATGTTTGGATCTAACCTCCGGAGTGCAGGCCCCGGTGAGTTCCGTGGGCCGGTGGAGATACCACTACCGGTAAGTTCCGTCTTGGTGTTAAAAGGAAACGGAGCAGACGCTGCGAAGCATTGCATTCCAAGAGTGCCTGTGGAGCGGATCTCAGTTACTTTTAGAAGAATGGACGACAGAAAAATGCCTTACCACTTTCAGCCAGATCTAGAATTGGAGAGTCTCCGACCTCTACGAGTCGTGAGTTACCCGGGAAATAGCACACCTCCAATACACATCCATGCGGCATTCCTGCCAAGGGTGGCTTGGAAGGTGATGTTATTGCCCATGTTTCTTACTATTCAGACATGGATTTTTGACAGACACTTTTGGATGGATCAACAAGAAGCTTACACAATCCGTTTTGGATTTACATGGATTGTATGAGACGTTAAATTTCCGAGGAAAATTTCATCATGATTAGATCAAGTTGTATGATGTATTTTCAGCAAGTTGGAATGAAAACGACTATGTCATATTTTGCCTTCACCTCTTTTTGTGCAAATTGACTGGGAAACGCCATTATAGTTAATTGAACTTTGAACGAAGAACAGAAAAGAAAAGAAAATAAATGAGAACTTTTCCTAAAAATCTGAATATTAAAATGAACTTCAAATTCACATGAACACTAAGTAAACAACAAAAAAAAAATAAAAAAAAATTAAATGGGATCGTTAAAGGATAAACAAAACGAATCTAAATCTCAAATTGAATTCCGATCTGAAACCTCTGATTCAAACCTTTCAGTTCTTTCCTCCATCGAATTCTGTTGGAAACTCTTTTGAAATTTGAATATTCTCTTCGACTTGTCACTAAGTCAAGTCTTTTCAGCTTGGTACGCTTACCAGCTCCTTTCAATTTTCTTTCTTCTGTGTCTTAGATGATCGACTAGTTCTATTGACACGGAGCCACGAACTTTGTTTGATTTGGTTCTGATGGCATGAGACTAGGTCTCTCTTCATACAGATAAATCTTCGAGACTGGAGCCTAACTTCCAGTCCTCTTTGAGGCTAGAGCCTAACTTCTAGTCCTCTTTCAAACTCTCGAGACTGGTACCTAAATTTCAGTCCTCATTTCGAGGTAGGTACCTAAATTCCGACTCTCTTTCCGAGATCGATACCTAAATTTCGATTCTCTTTCGAGGTTGATACTTCAATTCTCTCTTTCGGGACTGGTACCAAATTCTAAGTTCTCTTCTTTCGAGGTCGGTACCAAATTCCAACTCTCATTCGAATTAATACCTAAATTTCAATTCTAAATTTCTGAGACTGGTACCAAATTCCAGTTCTCTTCCTTCGAGGTCGGTACCAAATTCCGACTCTCTTTCAAATTGATACCAAATTTCAATTCTAAATTTCTGAGACTGGTACCAAATTCCAGTTCTCTTCCTTCGAGGTCGGTACCAAATTTCGACACTCATTCGAATTGATACCTAAATTTCAATTCTAAATTTTCGAGACTGGTACCAAATTCCAGTTCTCTTCCTTCGAGGTCGGTACCAAATTCCGACTCTCATTTGAATTGATACCTAAATTTCAATTCTAAATTTCGAGACTGGTACCAAATTCCAGTTCTCTTCCTTCGAGGTCGGTACCAAATTCCGACTCTCTTTCAAATTGATACCTAAATTTCAATTCTAAATTCCGAGATTGGTACCAAATTCCAGTTCTCTTCTTTCGAGGTCGGTACCAAATTCCGACTCTCTTTCGAATTGATACCTAAATTTCAATTCAAAATTCCCGAGCTGGTACCAAATTCCAGTTCTCTTCCTTTGAGGTCGGTACCAAATTCCGACTCTCTTTCGAATTGATACCTAAATTTCAATTCTAAATTCCTGAGGCTGGTACCAAATTCCAGTTCTCTTCCTTCGAGGTCGGTACCAAATTCCGACACTCTTTCGAATTGATACCAAATTTCAATTCTAAATTTCTGAGACTGGTACCAAATTCCAGTTCTCTTCCTTCGAGGTCGGTACCAAATTTCGACTCTCTTTCGAATTGATACCTAAATTTCAATTCTAAATTCTCGAGACTGGTACCAAATTCTAGTTCTCTTCCTTCGAGGTCGGTACCAAATTCTGACTCTCTTCCGAATTGATACCAAATTTCAATTCTAAGTTTCCGAGACTGGTACCAAATTCCAGTTCTCTTCCTTCAAGGTCGGTACCAAATTCCTACTCTCATTCGAATTGATACCTAATTTTTTATTCACATCTTTCGAGATTGGTACCTAAATTCCAGTTCTCTCCTTTCGAGGTCGGTACCAAATTCTGACTCTCTTTCTGAGATCGATACCTAAATTTCGAGTCTCTTTCAGGATTGATACTTAAATTTCAAATCTCACTCTCTCGAGATCAGTACCTAAATTTTGATTCTCATCCTTTTTCCGTCGATACTTAAACTCTAATTCTCACTCCGAGGCTGGTACCTAAATTCCAGTTCTCTTCACAATCCCGAGGTTGAAACCCAGGTTTCAATTCTTATTTCAAATCCAAATTTCAAATTCAAAATTTCCTTAAATTGATTTTAAATTAAAACTTCAATCAAAATTGAAACTCATAACAAATCGAAATCTAAACTCACACATTGAAACTTGAAATTTAAAAGTAAAATGAAATATAAATCGAATTCCCAAGATCTTGTGATTTGGAATTCACCTCCTTTCCATTCCCCAGCGAGAGTTCAGGAATCTCCAGTCTTGGAAATATACATGAGACTCCCCAGCGGAAATTCTTCTACTTCGTCCTCTGTTTGTCACTTGGACAACTGTGTTGGTTTTGTTGATCTCTTCGGTCAACGCCAATACGCGCGGTGTGCTTGGTTAGCACACCACACCTATTGGGGGTCCATTTGTTGACCTCAATTTTGGTGAGGTCTTTTGCTTCTCTCTTTAGTACTTAGGATCCGCTCAGGCTTTTCCTTCGACTAATCTTAGAGGACTAGAAATGGAACCCACCATTTAGAAATTCAAACTACTTCTTAACTCCCCGCAAAACCCACAAGCTTGATTGTAGACCCCTAATCACCTAGAGGGTTAAAATCAAATGTGGAGGTTTAAAGGATGAGTTCCCCATGGGACCTGCTTCGGCGCTTAGGAATACCCCAGGTGGCTCGGTCCAGTGAGGGTTGACTTGCACATACACTAAACTCTCAAACGCATTCCAAGTCCTAAAACCACACTCTCACCCAACTTGATTTCCTGACTCATGTAGGTAATTCATATGGATGGTCCTTAACCCCTAAGCCCCTGGCTAAGAGGGTTATGAACGACATAGTGAATGCCTCAAATGAGTCCTCTCATGGCTCATATGGGCTTAATATGGCTTCATGGCTCAACCAAAGTTATTCTATTTCACTCACATTTGATCAATCTTCCTTTTTTCAAAATTTCGGTTTTTGACCCCCGGGGCCCCGGACCCACCAAACCTACCAAATACCCTTGAAATGACCCAAAATTTGTAAAATTAACTAAATTACCCAAGATCCCTCAAAATCAATCCTAAACACTTCCCACCACTCAAATTGACCATCTTTTGCCAAAAATACCAAAATTTCCAAAAATATCCCTAACCCCTCCCCCAAATTACTAAAATACCCTTTTACCCCAAAAATCCAAAAATTCTAAAATTCCCAGAAAATTCCAGAAAATATCAAATATTCCCAATTTTCATTTTGTTCAACTACACCATGAGCCAATTTTGCCAATTTACCCCATTTTACCAAAACCCCCAATTTGACCCATTTTTAACCCAAGTGAACCCAATGTCAAACAAAACCACCCCAATTGACCTCAATTTTGGTCCAATTCAATTCTAAACTTCAATTCAATATCCCTAATATCAATTTAGACTAAATCCAAGTCCAATTTAATTGATATTTGGGCCCAATTTCAATTTGAAGCCTAAAGGCTCAATTTTGGCCCATGACCTAAACCTAGCCCAAACCAACCCAACTCAATCCCAATTGGCCCCAAATCTTTTCTAAAACCTTCCTAACATCCCCACAAACAAAACACTAACTTGATTTGCCCCAAATTTGAACCTAAACTCCACCCAAACCTAACCCAAAACCAAAATCCCTTAAATTGACCTAAGCCCAAACCTAACCCAAATGGGCCCAAATCCCAAAATTAGAGCCCAACCAAAGTTAAAAACTCTTTGTAACACTCCCATAAACATTTTTCAACATTAAGTATACACCAAATTCAACCTTAGCCTAAACTTAGCCCAAGTTAGCCCAATTTGGCCCACCTTGGCCCCTTTACCAAAAAAAGCCCAAATTCAACCCAATTCTACTGCAAATCACACCAAATCTCTTCCAAAATCTTCATGACACATCCCTAAACTAAATGCAACATTTATTTGTTACAATCTTTTACAAAATTTTCATACAAAAATTTATCTTAAAATCTAAAAGCCCATTTCATTAAAACATTTTAAAAGCCCATCCAAAACCATTTCAAAAGCCCAAGTTTTCAATCCAAAGCCCACATGACATTTCTTTCCATCATCCATTTAATCAAAATCACCCCTAAGCTTCAAAAACATCATTAAACCATTCCAAATCAAGCTTCATGAAAATTTTCCACCAAAATGCCAAAATTTCTAAAACCCACTTCCATGAAACTAAGCCAAGCCACCCCTAAGCTAAATGGAGACATTGAACCATGCACAAGCCACATGCAAGCCTTGGGAGCCCGTTTACACATCACTACACCATAAATTGCAAAAGGAGGAGCCTCTTTTAAACCCCCTTAAAAAAAGTTTTAACCCTTTTAATGATACACCCTAACCCATGATTAATCTAAATATTGATGGGTGGGGATTTCACCACCTTCTCTTGGCTGAACCCACTGATTTCCCTCAGTCCAAAATCAGGCCTTGGGGAGGTGCACTAAGCCTAAAGCATGCATTTGACCCATTTGAACCCAAAATAGCCACTTCCCTCATTCCATTTGAATCAAGTCCTTTACACATGGCCAATGCCAATTGCTCGCACCATTGCCAACCCCTGACCCTCCTGATGACAACAGTGACTTGACCCTAGCCGGCCAGCCACCACAGCCACCGGAAACTGCAATGGCCGAGAGCTCCATGTGAGCCAAAATTTTTAATTCTTCCTTATTGAGTTGTCCCAGTCCAATTGAACACCATGAATGTTCTTCTCTTGCATAGAGCAGCTGATCCCAAGCATCAAACCCCCCTGAGAAGCCCTCCAGTCATGTCTATTTAAACACTACCCCCTCTCGGCCAAAGAAGGTGTTGAACCAAACCTTACCAAAACTCTGCTAAAATCACTCCAGATCCCTCTCCAGACATAGAGAACTTGATCCCCACTGAAATCCAGCCCTAAAGCCCTCTCTGTGAGCCCAATTTTGGAGTTGAAATTCAAGCCTAAAACCAGGACACTTCACCACAGTGAGCCAATCTACAAATTGATTGACCATACATCTTCACCAGACCAAGAGGAGAAGTTCCCCAGCAAAAGCCCCCTCACCAGGCTAGCCATTGCTTCTAGCCTCCAAGCTTTGTGATTGGCCTTGGTCACTTTTGTACCAAGGCATTTCCCCAGAGCAAGAGACGTAATCTGGAGCTTGCTTGGACTCAATCGAAGGTGACACAACCCTCATATCGAAGCTTCACTTCTCTGAGCAAAGGTAGGAACTCACTCTTCCTCCCGAGCTTCTGGAGATTCTCCATTTAGTTTAAGTTGATTTCAATGCACCTTAACCATATAGATGTGTTTGTCTCTTCAAGACGAATCGATAGAGTATAAGAACTCAAAAATCCAGGGAGAATCGAGTGAGATCGTAGGGTTTTAGTGTGGACGGTCACGAGTGCACACCAGTCGGAGACGATAACCAGGAGCCGTTGGATCGCGCGTGTATCGAGCGGACGGTCGAGATTGAGCCGGACAACCCAATGGTACGTGAATGGCGGGCCCCCGTACCGCTGACTCAGATGGCGGAACCGAATCACGGAGCGACACGTGGGCTTTTGATCCGGACAAGGATGATGCAGCGCCGAGTCAGATAAGTAGAAAATTAGGATTTTTTGGATTTATTTCAATACCAGAACTTCAAAAATTCATATCTTTGCATAGAAAAATCACAAAAATAAAATAAAAAATACCATCTTGCTCAGTGAACAGAGGAGAACAATGTAGAAATGAAATCAAGTTAATTAGATGAGTATTTTATTTTTAATAATTTATTTACTGTTTCCAATGTTTTGATTCTCTATTTGCATAGACAATTCACCATGGCATAAGACCATAGGGCTTTTGAAGCCTCTGATCTTAGGAAAATTCCCTGAATTTTTCAAGGTCAAAGGCCATCTCTGTGAAAAGTTATTGATTTTTCAAGTTCATGTCACTGTTTTAGATATTTTAATTCCAATAGTTAGCATGTTATAAAATAAATTCTAGCAAAATTTGGTGATGTTTTTTAGGACCAGGGGACCCTATGAAAAATATATTTTGAGTTAATTCATTCATAATAACCCTATTTGGCCTAAACTCCCAAAATTGAATTTGAATTAATTAGGGTTAACCACACACCAAATTGAATTTGAATTAAAAAATGAATTTTCAACCTTTTTCACTAAAATAATTCTAATAAATTAAAGCAAAATTAGAAAATTATAAAATTTGTTTCTCTAGACTCCTTGAGGTTAGAAAAATTTAAGATAAATATAAAATCTATTTTTCAATTTTTATTTTATTTTAAAATTAATTAATACTCTAAAATTCAAAATAATTATAATAAATAAAACATAATTCAAAAAATCACAAAAATTGGTCCAAGTGGTTCTCTAGTCATTAGAAACATCTCATAATTTTCTTAAGGACAGAAACTTTACCTTGGTCATGTTGTTGAATTTTCTTTGAAAACCCCTATTTTCTACTAAAAATAATTATATAAATAAATTAAAGTTAGAAAAATCACATTTTCTCTTCTAATGTCTTAATTGACATGTAAGTGAGGTGACATAAAAATTTCAAATTCATTTGAGCTCAATTTAGTGAGTTATGAAATAAATAAGCCTAAAAGGACATAAAGGTAATTAAAAATTTTAACCCTTAATTAAAACTTTAGGTTTAATCAAAATGGAGGGTAAAATATTTGATTTTACCTTTCTCTTGGATGATTGAAACTTAGGGAAATAAAAGGGTAGAAACCCATTAAACACTTTGAAAATATCAAAATGAAACTCTAATTAATTAAATAATTTAAATTTTGGAAAATATATTTAAAATTTGGATTATTAAAATAGGGATATTATTAAGAGGATATTTATTCTTTAATTTAAAAATCCCTAAATAAGTCACTTCAATAATATTTAGTTCTTAATTAAAAATTAAAATAATAATCCAAACTAAATAAATTAAAAATTAAAAGAAGATAACCCTTAAATGAATTAAAGCTTAAAATGTTAAATGGTCCAATAACTAAAATCAAATTTAAAATCTTGGATTTAAATTAAATTAAGTTAAATTAAGTCAAGTCAAAGTTTCAATTAAATTAAATTAACACCTTAACAATTAAATTAAATTAAATTTAAAATATTGAAACTAAAATTAAATTAAATTAAATTAAATTAAATTAAATTAAATTAAATTAAAATTAAATTAAAATAAAATTAAATTAAAATTAAATTAAAATTAAATTAATTTAAATGAAATTAAATTAAATTAAATTAAAAGCAAATTAAATTAAATTAAATTAAATTCAAATCACTTAACAACAAACCTAAATGAAATCATTAAGAGTTAAATCAAAACATATCAATAATTTCAACACCTCTTTCTATCTAAGTAAATTTAAAACATAAACATCAATCTGAAATACTAAGATAATTGAAAGTGTAAAGATTAAATTAAATCTAAAATAATTTGAACGCTATTCCAAACTTAAAATTATTAATTAAAACCTCATAATTAAATTAAATCACTTTAATTCATTAACTCAAACTTTAAATTAAGAATGATTAAAATTCTTAATAAACCAACTTGCCCTTAAAGGCTTTAATTTTTATAACTCTTAAATAGAGTATTAAGTGAGATGCCACTTCATTCATCAGGTAATCAAATACCCAGGTTCACTATGCAAGAGACAAAGCTTAACTAAACTCCTGGAGGATTAATTCACATGTGCAACTAAATTTATTTGGACTCAAAATAATCCCAGAAGTATTGAAAAGATGTTTAGGAATCGTCCTAAGCACTTCCTCAATAGGACGGGATGTTTTAGAAGAACAATTGAATTTAATTTTCCTTTGATGAAGAAAATCATCCTTAAACCAAACCAACAACCTTGACGTCATAGAAGATGACTAGTAATAAGATTAATAATTTGGTAGACAACCAAAACCCTTCCCTTAGCTTTACCTAGGTATTTGTCGAAATATTTAAATGCCTTGACATGTGTTTTAAGTGCAGCTTGAGATGACGGGAAGACCGTCCAGGTGCGCTTTTATTTTTTGGCAATTTACTTTATTGCAATTTACCTACATGCACTGTACTTTACTTTTCTTGCATGGTAAACAAGACTGTTGCATGAAAACCAAAACCTTTAGGATAGTCCCTGAACTGAAACCAAAACTAAATTAAAAGTTATCGCAAGATAAAATTCACCGCCACAACATTCCAAAATATAAAACAACTCAAAATTTAATCACAAACAGAACAACAAAACTACAATTATAACTAAATTAAAACGTCTCGTTGAATGATGGGAATACCTCAGATGATGTAACCCGCGTGTTGCTTGCACGGATTTCCACGGTCTAAATGAAAGTGTGGAACTCATTCAGTTGAGTTTAGTAAATTCTTCTGGACTAATTGAATTCGATGAAAATAACGGTGCCGGGATGACGAAATCGTGGGATCTTAATCAGTTTTGTTTAAACAACTTTAAGATTTGTTTTAATTAAAATATTAAAAACACTTGGATTTTAAGATTTTTTCTAAACCAAAACACTTTTCTCATCTCTTGATTTTCACCTTCTACAACTAAACCTCTGCAACAACAAGGAGCTCGGAGCACGGTGGGTAGCACGGCCATCTTCGTCAGCAAAACTTGTGTCTACATCAGCTAAACTATTTCTTAGTTTTAAATAACCAAGCCATAGAACTTCGAGGTAGTTTGCTTAGTGCAACATAATTCCTCAACTTTTTCTTAGGCATTTGTATAATCATGTTATGCAAATTAAGCCCTAACCGGTCTTAGGACTCCGAGGCGGTCGTTTGGTACGATATAAAACCTCACATCTTCAAGGCTATTTGTGTGATTATGTCATACAAATCTAAGACCTAAATAAATAAAATTGGCAGGATTGCAACATTAAAAAAACTCCCAAATTGAAGCCAAACAATAGGATAGTTTGGGAAGTTGCCAAGATTCTTCTTGGATCCTCAGCTCCTCCTACTTCTCTTTCTTTGGATTCTTGAAACAAACTGTTCCAAATTTGATTCATTCCCTTTTAAAATTTCCAAAATCCAATCCTTTGAAAACCTTAAACTTTGAAATTCTTGAGAGCAAAACCACTGATCATTATTGAGAGTTTTCTTAAATGATCCCCGTCATTTAAGATTTAATTAATTATAGGGGCTTGCCCTTATAAGGAAATTTAAGAACCCAGGTAATATAAACCCTGCTTAATTTCTTCATATTAAGCAGGGGAACTTGTCGGCTTATAAAATTGGTTCGCAGACTAAACGTATGTCACAAATCTTCTAGTTTATTTAACTGAGCCCCATCATCAAGCAGTGTGTCTATCCTTCGGGATAGATATACGGTTTGTGATGTGGTGCTCGTTTATATAAACTATTCGGGAAGTGAGATCGGTTTGATTTCATATCTTAAAATTTTCAAAGTTAAAGTTATTTTCAAAATCAAATGTTTCTTTCTAAAACTATATATATATATATATATATATATATATATATATATATATTTAAATTAAATTTAAAATCTAAAATTCGCCGACAATTTTCGTAGGCGACCCCTTTTCAAAATACAACACACAACCTAAAAATATGCCAACATGGGTCAATGGGTTGGTCATTGGGTCAGAAATTGATAATTTTGACCAAAGTTGACTTTTGGTCAAAAGTTGACCTAGTGGGTCAATTGGGTGGTCATTAGATCAAAAATTGACTATTTCGACCAAAATTGACTTTTTGGTCAAAAGTTGACCTATTGGGCCAATGAGTTGGTCATTATGTCGAAAGTTGACTATTTTGACCAAAATTAACTTTTTGGTGAAAAGTTGACCTATTAGGTCATTGGGTCAAAGATTGACAATTTTTACCATAGTTGACTTTTTGGTCAAAAGTTGACCTATTGGGTCAATGGGTTGGTCATTGGGCCACAGATTGACCGTTTTGACCAAAGTTGACCTATTGGGCCAAAATTGGTCATTAGGTCAAAATTTGATTATTTTGACTAAAATTAAATTTTTGGTCAAAAGTTGACCCATTGGGTCAATGGGGTAGTCATTGGTCCGAAATAGACAATTTTGACCAAAGTTAACTTTTTCGTCAAAAGTTGACATATTTGGTCAATTAGTTCATAATTGGGTCAAGAATTGACGATTTTGACCTTGAGGTCACAATATGGTCAAAAGTTGATCTTTTGGGTCAATGGTTGTCATTGGGTTAAACATTGACCATTTTGACCAGAGTTGACTTTTTGGTCAAAAGTTGACCTATTGGGTCAATGGGTGGTCAGGTCAAAACTGACTATTTTGACCAAAATTAACTTTTTAGTTAAAAGTTGACCTACTGGGTCAATGGGTTTGTCATTGGGTCAAGGATTGATCATTTTGACCAAAGTTAACTTTTTAGTGAGAGATTGACTTATTGGGTCAATAATTGGTCATTAGACCAAAAATTGACTATTTTGACCAAAATTGAATTTTTTGTTAAAAGTTAACCCATTGGGTCAATGGGGTGGTCAATGGGTCAGAAATTTACCAATTTGACCAAAGTTATCTTTTTGGCAAAAGTTGACACATTGGCTCACTAGGGTGGTCATTAAGTAAAAAATTAACTATATAGACCAAAATTAGCTTTTTGGTCAGAAGAGTACCTACTGTGTCATTGGGTTGGTCATTGTGTCAAGGATTGACTATTTTGACTAAAGTTTACTTTTTTGTCAAAAGTTGACCTATTGGGTCAATGGTTTGGTCATTGGGTCAAGGATAGACCATTTTGACCAAAGTTGACCTTTTGGTCAGAGATTGACTTATTGGGTCAATAATTGCTCATTATGTCAAAAATTGACTATTTTGGTCAAAACTTGACCTATTGTGTCTATGGGTTGCTCATTGGGTCAAGGATTGACCATTTGACCAAAGTTGACTTTTTGGTCAGAGATTGACTTATTGGGTCAATGGGTTGTTCATTGGGTCAAGGATTGACCATTTTGACAAAAGTTGCCTTTTTGGTCAAAAGTTGACCTATTGGGTCAATGAGTTAGTTATTGGGTCAAGGATTGACCATTTTGACTAAAGTTGACATTTTGGCCATTTGGTCAAAAGTTCATCTATTTGGTGAATGGGGATGGTCATTAGGTTAAAAATTGACTGTTTTGACCAAAATTGACTTTTTAGTCAAAAGTTGAGCTATTTAGTCAATGGGTTGGTCATTGGGTCAAGGATTCACCATTTTGACCAAAGTTGACTTTTTTGTCAGAGACTAACTTATTGGGTCTATAATTGGCCATTAAATTTTTTGTCAAAAGTTTACCCGTTGGGTCAATGGTGTTGTCATTGTGTCAGAAATTGACCATTATGACCAAAGTTAACTTTTGGCTCAGAAGTTGATTTATTGGGTCAATGGGTTGGTCATTGGGTCAAGGATTGACCATTTTGACCAAAGTTGACTTTTTGGTTAGAGTTTGATTTACTAGTCAATAATTGGTCAATGGATCAAAATTGACTATTTTGACCAAAATTGACTTTTTGGTCAAAAGTTGACCTATTGGGCTAATGAGTTAGTCATTTGGTCAAGGATTGACCATTTCGATCAAAATTGACTTTATGGTCAAAAGTTGACATATTGGGTCAATGGGTTGGTCAATTAGTCAAGGATTGACCATTTTGACCAAATTTGACTTTTTTGTTAGAGATTGACATCTTGGGTCAATAATTGGTCATTAGGTCAAAATTTGATTATTTTGACCGAAATTGATTGTTTAGTCAAAAGGAGGTAGTCATTGGGTCTAAAATTGACCATTTTGACCAAAGTTAACTTTTAAGTTAAAGATTAATCTATTTTTTCAATGAGTTGGTAATTGGGTCAAGAATTGACCATTTTGACCAAAGATGACTTTTTGGTCAAAAATTGACCTATACGGTCAATGGGTAGTCATTAAGTCAAAAATTGTCTATTTTGACCAAAATTGACTTTTTAGCCAAAAGTTGACTTATTGGGTCATATGGTTTATCATTGCGCCAAGGATTGACCATTTTGACAAAAGTTGACTTTTTGTTCAGAGATTACCTTATTGGGTCAATAATTGGTCATTAGGTCAAAAATTGACTATTTTGACCAAAATTGAATTTTTGGTCAAAAGTTAACCCATTGGGTCAACGGGGTGGTCATTGGGTCAGAAATTGACCATCTTGACCAAAGTTGACTTTTTCATCAAAAATTGACATATTTCGTCAATGAGTTCGTAATTGGGTCAAAAATGGACCATTTTGACCGAAGATGACTATTTGGTCAAAAGTTGATCTATTGGGTCAATTGGTTGGTCATTGGGTCAAAAATTGACCATTTTGACCAAAGTTAACTTTTTGGTCAAAAGTTGACAAATTGGGTCAATATGTGGTCATTAGGTCAAAAATTGACTATTTTGACCAAAATTGACTTTTTAGTTAAAAGTTGACCTACTGGGTCAAAGGGCTTATCATTGGGTTAAGGATTGGTCATTTTGACCAAAGTTGTCTTTTTGGTCAGAAATTGACTTATTGGGTCAATAATCGGTCATTAGGACAAAAATTGACTATTTTGACTAAAATTGACTTTTTTGTCAAAATTCGATCTATTGTGTCAGTGGGTTGGTCATTGGGTCAAGGATTTACCATTATGACTAAAATTGACATTTTGGTCAGAGATTGACTTATTGGGTCAATAATTGGTCATTAGGTCAAAATTTACTCTTTTGATCAAAATAGACTTTTTGTTCAAAAGTTGACTTACTGGGCTAATTTGTTGGTCGTTGGGTCAAAAATTGACCATTTTGACGAAAGTTGACTTTTTTGTCATAAGTTGACCTATGGTGTCAATGGGTTGGTCATTGGGTTAAAAATTGACCATTTTAACCAAAGTTGACTTTTTGGCCAAAAGTTCACTATTTGGTCAATGGGTGGTCATTGGGTCAAAATTTGACTACTTTGGTCAAACGTTGACCTATTGGGTCAATGAGTTGGTCATTGGGTCAAGGTTTGACCAATTTAACCAAAATTGACTTTTTGGTCAGAGATTGGTTTATTGGTTCAATAATTAGTCAAGGTTAAAAGTTCACATATTCGGTCAATGGGTTGGTCTTGGGTCAGAAATTGACCATTTTTACTAAAGTTGACTTTTTGGTCAAAATTTGACTTATTGGGTCACTGTGTTGTTCATTGGGTCAAGGATTTACCATTTTGACCAAAGTTAACTTTTTGGTTAAAAGTTGACCTTTTGGGTCAATGGGTTTGTCATTAGGTCAAGGATTGACCATTATGAGCAAAGTTGACATTTTGGTCAGAGATTGAGTTATTGAGCCAATAATTGGTCATTAGGTCAAAATTTTCTAATTTGATCAAAATTGACTTTTTGTTCAAAAGATGACATACTGGGTCAATGAGTTGGTCATTAGGTCAAGAATTGACCATTTTAACCAAAGTTGACTTTTTGGTCAAAAGTTGACCTATTGGGTTAGTGGGTTGGTCATTGGGTCAAAAATTGATCATTTTAACCAAAGTTAACTTTTTGGTCAAAAGTTGAACTATTTGGTCAATGGGTGGACATTGGGTCAAAATTTGACTATTTTGATTAAAAGTTGACCTATTGGGTCAATGGGTTGGTCATTGGGTCAAGGTTTGACCATTTTAACCAAAGTTGACTTTTTGGTTAAAAGTTCACTTATCGGGTCAACGGGTTGGTCATTGGGTCAGAAATTGACCATTTTGACCAAAGTTGACTTTTTGGTCAAAAGTTGACTTATTGAGTCAATAGGTTTGTCGTTGGGTCAAAGATTAACCATTTTAACCAAAGTTGACTTTTTGGTCATAGATTGGTTTACAGGGTCAATAAATTGTCATTAAGTCAAAAATTGACAATTTTAACCAAAACTGATTTTTTGTCAAAAGATGACCTATTGGGTCAATGGGTTGGTCATCTTGTCAAGGATTGACCATTTTGAGCAAAGTTGACTTTTTAGTCAAAAGTTGACCTGTTGGGTCAAGGATTGACCATTTTGACCAAAGTTGACTTTTTGTTCAGTGATTGACTTATTGGGTCAATAATTGGTCATTTGGTCAAAAATTGATTATTTTGACCAAAATTAAATTTTTGGTCAAAAGTTAACCCATTGGGTCAACGGGGTGGTCATTGGGTCAGAAATTGACCATTTTGACCAAAGTTGACTTTTTGGTCAAAATTTGACCTATTTGGTCAATGATTGGTAATTGGGTCGAGCATTGACCATTATGACCAAAAATGACTTTTTTGTCAAAAGTTTATCTATTGGGTCAATGAGTTGGTCAATGGGTAAAAAATTGTCCATTTTAACCAAAGTTGACTTTTTTGTCAAAAGTTTACTTATTGGGTCAATGAGTTCGTCATTGGGTCAAGGATTAACCGTTTTATCAAAAGTTGACTTTTTAGTCAAAAGTTGACAAATTGGGTCAATGGGTTGCTCATTTGATCAATGATTGACCTTTTTCATCAAAGTTGACATTTAGGTCATTGTGTCAGAAATTGACCATTTTGACCAAACTTTACTTTTTGGTCAAAAGTCGACCTTTAGGGTCACTGAGATGGTCATTTAGTAAAAAATTGACAATTTTGAGCAAAATTGAATTTTTAGTTAAAAGTTGTCCTTCAGGGTCAATGAGTTGGTCATTGGGTCAAGGATTGACCATTTTAACCAAAGTTGACTTTTTTGGTTAAAAGCTAACCTATTTGGGTCAATAGGTTGGTCATTGGGTCAAGGATTGACCATTTTGACAAAAGTTGACTTTTTTGTCAGTGATTGGCTTACTGGGTCAATAATTGGTCATTAGGTCAAAAATTGACTATTTTGACCAAAATTGACTTTTTGGTCAAAAGTTGACCTATTGGGTCAATAGGTTGGTCATTGGGTCAAGGGTTGACCATTTTGACCAAAGTTGTCTTTTTGGTCAAAAGTTGACCTATTTAGGTCAATAAGGCGGTCATTAGTTCAAAAATTGGCAATTTTATGCAAATTGACTTTTTGGTCAGAAGTTGACCTATTTGGACAATGGGTTGGTCATTGGGTCAAGGATTAACCATTTTGGCCAAAGTTGACTTTTTAGTCAAAAGTTGACAAATTGGGCCAATGGGTTGCTCATTAGATTAAGGATTGACCATTTTCACCTAAGTTGACATTTAGGTCATTGTGTCTGAAATTGACCATTTTGACCAAATTTGACTTTTTGGTCAAAGAGTTGACCTTTTGGGTCAATGAGGTAGTCATTAGGCAAAAATTAACAATTTTTTCCAAAATTGACTTTTTGGTCAAAAGTTATCCTTTTGGTTTAATGAGTTGGTCATTGGGTCAAGGATTGACCATTTTGACTAAAGTTAACTTTTTGGTCAAAAGTTGACCTATTTGGATCAATGGTTTGGTCATGGGGTCAAGGATTGACCATTTTGACTCAAATTGACTTTTTTGTCAGAGATTGGTTTACTGGGTCAATAATTCCTCATTTGGTCAAAAATTGACTATTTTAACCAAAAATAACTTTTTAGTCAAAAGTTAACCTATTGGGTCAATAGGTTGGTCATTTGGTCAAGGATTGACCATTTTCACCAAAGTTGTCTTATTGGTCAAAAGTTTACCTATTTAGGTCAATGAGGTGGTCATTAGATCAAAAATTGACAATTTTAAGCAAAATTGACTTTTTTTGTCAAAAGTTGACCTATATGGTTAATGGGTTGGTCATTGGGTCAAGGATTAACCATTTTTGCCAAAGTTGACTTTTTAGTCAAAAGTTGACAAATTGGGTCAATGAGTTGCTCAGTAATTCAAGAAATGAGCTTTTTCACCAAAGTTAACCTTTAGGTCATTGCGTCAGAAATTGACTATTTTGACCAAATTTGGCTTTTTGGTCAAAAGTTGATCTTTCGGATCAATGAGGAGGTCATTAGGTAATAATTGTACAATTTTGACCAAAATTGGCTTTTTGGTCAAAAGTTGTCCTTTTGGGTCATTAAGTTGATCATTGGGTCAATGATTGACCATTTTGACAAAAGTTGACTTTTTGGTCAAAAGTTGACCTATTTGGGTTAATGGGTTGGTCATTGGGTTAAGGATTTTACATTATAACAAAAGTTGACTTTTTTGTCAGAGATTGGCTTACTGGGTGAATAATTGGTCATTAGGCAAAAACTGACTATTTTGACGAAAATTGACATTTTGGTCAAAAGTTGACCTTTTGGGTCAATGGGTGTCATTGGGTCAAGGATTAACCATTTTGACCAAAGTTGCCTTTTTGGTTAAAGTTGACATATTTGGTCAATGAGTTGGCAATTGAATCAAGAATTGACCATTTTGACCCAAGATGACTTTTTAGTCAAAAGTTGACCTATTCAGTCAATGGGTTAGTCATTATTTCGAAAATCGACCATTTTGACCAAAATTGACTTTTTGGTCAAAAGTTGACCTGTTGGGTCAATGGGTGGCCATTAGGTAAAAAATTGACAATTTTGACCTAAATTGACTTTTTTTGTCAAAAGTTGACATATTTGGTCAAAAGGTTTGTCATTGGGTCAAGGATTGACTATTTTGACTAAAGTTGACTTTTTGGTCAGAGATTGACTTATTGGGTCAATAATTGGTCATTAATTCAAAAATTGAATATTTTTACCAAAATTGACCTTTTGGTCGGGAGTTGACTATTAGTCGATGGGTTGGTCATTGGGTCGAGGATTGATCATTTTGACCGAGGTTGACTTTGGTCAAAAGTTGCCTTTTAGGTCGATGAGTTGTTCATTGGGTTAAGGATTGACCATTTTGACCAAAGTTGACTTTTTGGTCAGAGATTGGCTTACTGGGTCAATAATTGGTCATTAGGTCAAAAATTGACTATCTTGACCTAAATTGACTCTTTGGTCAAAAGTTGACCTATTGGGTCAATAGGTTTGTCATTGGGTCAAGGATTCACCATTTTGACCAAAGTTTTCTTTTTGTTCAAAAGTTGAACTATTTAGGTCAATGATGCGGTCCTTAGGTCAATATTGACAATTTTAAGTAAAATTAACTTTTTGGTCGAAAGTTGACCTATTTGGTCATTGGGTGGTCATTGGGTCAAGGATTAACCATTTTTGCCAAAGTTGACTTTTTAGTCACAAGTTGACAAATTGGGTCAATGGTTTGCTCATTAAATCAAGGATTGACCTTTTTTACGAAAGTTTTCATTTAGGTCATTGTGTCAGAAATTGACTATTTTGGCTAAATTTAACTTTTTGGTCAAAAGTTGACCTTTTTGGTCAATGAGGTAGTCATTAGGTAAAAAATTGACAATTTAGACCAAAATTAATTTTTTGGTCAAAAGTTGTCCTTTTGGGTCAATGAGTTGGTCATTGGGTCATGGATTGACCATTTTGACCAAAGTTGACTTTTTGGTCAAAAGTTGACATATTTGGGTCAATGAGTTGGTCATTGGGTCAAGGATTGACCATTTTGACCAAAGTTAACTTTTTGATAAAAAATTGACCTATTTGGGTCAATGGGTTGGTCATTGGGTCAAGGATTAACCTTTTTGGCCAAAGTTGACTTTTTAGTCAAAAGTTGACCCATTGGGTCAATAATTGGTCATTAAGTCTAAAATTTACTATTTTTGACCAAAATTGACTTTTTGGTTAAAAGTCGATCTATTGGGTTTGTGTGTTGGTCATTGGGTCAAGGATTTACCATTTTGACCAAAGTTAACTTTTTGGTCAAAAGTTGACCTTTTGGGTCAATGGCTTTGTCATTGGGTCAAGGATCGACCATTATGAACAAAGTTAACGTTTTGGTCATAGATTAACTTATTGGATCAATTATTGGTCATTAGATAAAAATTTACTATTTTGACTAAAATTGACTTTTTGTTCAAAAGATGACTTACTGGGTCAATGTGTTTGTCATTGGGTCAAGAATTGACCATTTTGACCAAAGTTGACTTTTTAGTCAAAAGTTGACCTATTGGGTCAATGGGTTGTCATTGGGTCAAAAACTAACCATTTTAACCAAAGTTGACTTTTTGGTCAAAAGTTGACCTATTGGTCAACGGGTGGTCATTGGGTCAAAATTTGACTATTTTGGTCGAAAGTTGACTTATTGGGTCAATGGGTTGGTCATTGGGTCAAGGTTTGACCATTTTGACGAAAGTTGACATTTTTGTCAGAGATTAGCTTACAGGTTCAATAATTAGTCCATGTTAAAAGTTCACTTATTGGGTTAATGGGTTGGTCATTGGGTCAAAAATTGACCATTTTAACCAAAGTTGACTTTTAGTCAAAAGTTATCCAATTGGGTCAATGGGTTTGTAATTGGGTCAAAGATTAACCATTTTGACCAAAGTTGACTTTTTGGTCAGAGATTGACTTACTGGGGTAATAATTTGTCATTTGTTCAAAAATTGACTATTTTGACCGAAATTGACTATTTTGACCAAAATTGACTATTTTGACCAAAATTGACCTAATGGGTCAATGGGTTGGACATCTGGTCAAGGATTGACCATTTTGACCAAAGTTGACTTTTTGGTCAAAAGTTGACCTATTGGGTCAATGGGTTGGTCTTTGGGTCAAGGATTGACCATTTTAACCAAAGTTGACTTTTTGGTCAGTGATTGACTTATTGGGTCAATAATTGGTCATTCGGTCAAAAATGATTATTTTGACCAAAATTAAATTTTTGGTTAAAAGTTGACCCATTGGGTCAACGGGGTGGTCATTGGGTCAGAAATTGACCATTTTGACCAAAGTTGACTTTTTGGTCAAAATTTGACCAATTTGGTCAATGAGTTGGTAATTGGGTCAAAAATTGACCATTTTGACTGAAGAAAACTTTTTTGTCAAAAGTTGATCTATTGGGTCAATGTGTTGGTCATTAGGTAAAAAATTGACCATTTTGCCCAAAATCGACTTTTTGGTCAAAAGTTGACTGTTAGTATCGATAGGTAGTCAGTTAGAATCGAAGCTAATTCTGACCAAATTGTCTTTTCGGTCGAAAGTTGACGTATTGGCGATGGTTTTGTCATTGGGTCAAGGATCGAACATTTTGACCAAAGTTGACTTTTCGGTCGAGATTGACTTATTCGATCGATAATTGGTCATTAATTCAAAAAGTCAATTATTTTGGTCATTAGGTTAAAAATTAATTATTTTGACCAAAATTAAATTTTTGGTCAAAAGTTGACCCGTTGGGTCAACGGGGTGGTCATTGGGTCAGAAACTGACCATTTTGATCAAAGTTGACATTTTGGTCAAAGTTGACCTATTTGGTCAATGAATTCGTAATTCGGTCAAGAATTGATCATTTTGATCAAAATTGACTTTTTGGTCAAAAGTTGATCGATTGGGTCAATGGGTTGGTCATTGGGTCAAAAATTGACCATTATGACCAAAGTTCACTTTTTTTATCAAAATTTGACCTATTGGGTCAATGGGTGGTCATTTAGTCAAAAATTGCCTATTTTGACCAGAATTAATTTTTTGGTTAAAAGTTGACTTATTTGGCTAATGAGTTGATCATTGGCTCAAGCACTGATCCTTTTGACAAAAGTTGACTTTTTGGTCAAAAGTTGACCTATTGGGTCAATGGTTTGGTCATTAGGTCAAGGATAGACTATTTTGACAAAAGTTAACTTTTTGATCCTAGATTGGCTTACTAGCTCAATAACTGGTCATTAGGTCAAAAATTGACTATTTTGACCAAATATGGTTTTTTTGTCAAAAGTTGACCTATTGGGTCAATGGGTTAGTCCTTGGGTCAAGGAATGCCCGTTTTGACCAAAGTTGACTTTTTGGTCAAAAGTTGACCTATTCGGTCAATGGGTTGGTCATTGGTCATGGATTGACCATTTTGACAAATGTTGACTTTTTTGGTCAGAGATTGACTTATTGGGTCAATAATTGTCATCATGTCAAAAATTGATTATTTTGACCAAAATTAAATTTTTAGTCAAAAGTTAACCCAGAGGGTCCACGGGGTGGTCATTAGGTCAGAAATTGACCATTTTGACTAAGGTTGACTTTTTGGTCAAAAGTTAACCTATTTGGTCAATGAGTTGGTAATTGGATCAAGAATTGATCATTTATAACAAAGAGACTTTTTGGTCAAAATTTGATCTATTGGGTCAATGTGTTGGTCAATTTGGTCAAAAAATGACCAATTTGACCAAAGTTAACTTTTTTGTTAAAACTTGACCTATTGTATTAATGGGTGGTCATTAAGTCAAAAATTGACTATTTTGACCAAAATTGACTTTTTGACCAAAATTGACTTTTTGGTCAAAATTTGACCTATTGGGTCAATGGGTTTGTCATTGGGGCAAGGATTAACCATTTTGACCAAAGTTGACTTTTTGGTCAGAGATTGACTTATTGGATCAATACTTAGTCATTAGGTCAACAATTAACTATTTTGACCAAATTTGAATTCAATGTTAAAAGTTAACCCATTTTTGGTCAGAAATTGATCATTTTGACCAAAGTTGACTTTTTGATCAAAAGTTGACATATTTGGTCAATGAGTTGGTAATTGGGTCAAGAATTGACCATTTTGACATAAGATGACTTTTTAGTCAAAAGTTGACCTATTGGGTCAATGGGTTGGTCATTAGGTCAAAAATTAACAATTTTGACCAAAGTTGACTTTTTGGTCAAAAGTTGACCTATGGGTCAATGGGTGGCTATTAGGTCAAAAATTATCTATTTTGACCAAAATTGACTTTTTGGCCAAAATTTGACCAATTGGGTCAATGGTTTTGTCATTGGGTTAAGGATTGACCATTTTGACCAAAGTTTTGGTTAGAGATTGACTTATCGGGTCAATAAATGGTCAATAATTAAAAAATTGAATATTTTGACCAAAATTGACTTTTTGGTCAAAAGTTGACCTATTAGTCCAATGGGTTAGTCATTGGGTCAACAATTGATCATTTTGACCAAAGTTGACTTTTTGGTCAAAAGTTGACTAACTGGGTCAATGGGTTGGTCATTGGGTCAAGGATTGACCATTTTGACCAAAGTTGACTTTTTGGTCAGAGATTGGCTTACTGGTTCAATAATTGGTCATTAGATTAAAAATTGACTATTTTGACCAAAATTGACTTTTTGGTCAAAAGTTGACCTATTGGGTCAATAGGTTGGTCATTGGGTCAAGAATTGACCATTTTGACCAAAGTTGTCTTTTTGGTAAAAAGTTGACCTATTCATGTCAATGAGGCGGTCATTAGGTCAAAAATTGACAATTTTAAGCAAAATTGACTTTTTGGTTAAAAGTTAACCTATTTGGTCAATGGGTCGGTCTTTGGGTCAAGGATTAACCATTTTGTCTAAAGTTGACATTTTAGTTAAAAGTTGACAAATTGGGTCAATGAGGTGGTCATTAGGTAAAAAATTGACAATTTGAACTAAAATTTACTTTTTTATTAAAAGTTGTCCTTTTGGTCAATGAGTTTGTCATTGGGTCAAGGATTGACCATTTTTACCAAAGTTGACTTTTTGGTCAAAAGTTTACCTATTTTGTCAATGGGTTGGTCAATGGTTCAAGGATTGACCATTGACCAATGTTAACTTTTTTTGTCAAAAGTTGACCTATTGGGTCAATAATTGGTCATTAAGTAAAAAATTTACTATTTTGATCAAAATTGACTTTTTGATCAAAACTTAATCTATTGGGTCAGTGTGTTGGTCATTGGGTCAAGGATCTACCTTTTTGACCAAAGTTAGCTTTTTGGTCAAAAGTTGACCTATTGGGTCAATGGGCTTATCACTGGGTCAAGGATTGACCATTAAGACCAAAGTTGACATTTTGGTCAGAGATTGACTTATTGGGTCAATAATTGGTCATTAGGTCAAAATTTACAAGTTTGCCCAAAATTAACATTTTGTTCAAAAGAAGACTTACTGGGTCAATGTGTTGGTCATTGGGTCAAGAATTCAACATTTTGACCAAAGTTGACTTTTTGGTCAAAAGTTGACCTATTCAATCAGTTGGTTGGTCATTGGGTCAAAAATTGACCATTTTGACCAAAGTAGACTTTTTGGTCAAAAGTTAACCTATTTGGTTAATGGGTGGTCATTGGGTCAAAATTTGATTATTTTGGTCTAAAGTTGAGCTATTGGGTCAATGGGTTGGTCATTGGGTCAACGTTTGACCATTTTGACCTAAGTTCACTTTTTGGTTAAAAGTTCACCTATTGGGTCAATGGGTTGGTCATTGGGTCAGAGATTGACCATTTTAACCAAAGTTGATTTTTTGGTCAAAAGTTGACCTATTGGGTCAATGTGGGACAAAGACTAACCATTTCGACTAAAGTTGACTTTTTGGGCAGAGATTGGCTTACTGGGTCAATAATTTGTCATTATGTCAAAAATTGACTTTATTAACCAAAATTGACTTTTTGGTTAAAAGATAACCTATTGGGTCAATGGGTGGATCATTTGGTCAACGATTGACCATTTTGACCAAAGTTGACTTTTTGAAAAAAAGTTGACAAATTGGGTCAATGGGTTGCTCATTTGGACAATGATTGATCATTTTGACCAAAGTTGACATTTTAGTCAGTGATTGACTTATTGGGTCAATAATTTGTCATTCGGTTAAAAATTAATTATCTTGACGAAAATTAAATTTTTGGTCAAAAGTTGACCCATTAAGTCAACGGGGTGGTCATTGGGTCAGAAATTGACAATTTTGACCAAAGTTGACTTTTTGGTCAAAGGTTGACCTATTTGGTCAATGAGTTGGTAATTGGGTCAAGAATTGACCATTTTGATTGAAAATGACATTTTGGTCAAAAATTGATCTAATTGGGTCAATGAGTTGATCATTGGGTAAAAAATCGACCAATTTAACCAAAGTTGACTTTTTGGTCAAAAGTTGAACTATTGTGTCAATGGGTGGTCATTAGGTCAAAAATTGACAATTTTGACCAAAATTGTCTTTTTGTTCTAAAGTTGACCTATTGGGCAATGGGTTTGTCATTGGATCAAGTATCGACCATTTTGACTAAAGTTGACTTTTGGGTCAAAGATTGACTTATTAGGTCAATAATTTTTCATTAATTCAAAAAGTTGACTATTTTGGTCATTAGATCAAAAATTAATTATTTTTACCAAAATTAAATTTTTGGTCAAAAGTTGACCCATTGGGTCAACGAGGTGGTAATTGGGTCAGAAATTGACCATTTTAACCAAAGTTGACTTTTTGGTCAAAAGTTTACCTATTTGGTCAATGATTCTTAATTGGGACAAGAATTAACCATTTTAACCAAAAGTGACTTTTTGGTCAAAAGTTGAACTATTAGGTTAATGGGTTGGTCACTAAGTCAAAAATTGGCTTTTTTGTCAAAAGTTGACCTATTGGGTCAATGGGTGGTCATTCATTCAAAAATTGACTATTTTGACTAAAATTGACTATTTGGTCAAAAGTTGACCTATTGGGTCATTGGGTTTGTCATTGGGTCAAGGATTGACCATTTTGACCAATGTTGAATATTTTGTCAGAGATTGACTTATTGAGTTAATAATTTGTCATTAATTCAAAAATTAACTATTTTGACTAAAATTGACTTTTTTGTCAAACGTTGACCTATTAGGCCAATAGGTTCGTCATTGGGTTAATGATTGATTATTTTGATCAAAGTTGACTTTTTGCTCAAAAGTAGACCTATTGGGTCAATAGGTTGATCATTAGGTCAAGAATAGATCATTTTAACCAAAGTTGACTTTTTTGTGAGAGATTGGCTTAGTGGATCAATAATTAGTCATTAGGTCAAAAATTGACTATTTTGACCAAAATTGATTTTTTGGTCTAAAGTTGACTTTTTGGGTCAACGTGTTGGTCACTAGGTCAGAAATTGACTATTTTGACCAAAGTTGACTTTTTGGTCAAAAGTTGACATTTTAGTCAATGAGTTGGTAATTGGGTCAATAATTGACCATTTGACCGAAGATGACTTTTAAGTCAAAATTTGATCTTTTGGGTCAATAGGTTGGTCATTGGGTCAAAAAATGACCATTTTTTTGTCGAAGATAACTTTTTGGTCAAAAGTTGACCTATTGGGTTAATGGGTGGTCATTAGGTCAACAATTGACTATTTTGACCAAAATTGACTTTTTGGTCAAAAGTTGACCTATTGGGTAAATGGGATCGTCATTGTGTCAAGGATTGACCATTTTGACCAAAGTTGACTTTTTGGTCAAAGATTAACTTATTGGGTGGATAATTGGTCATTTGGTCAAAAATTAACTATTTTAACCAAAATTGACTTTTTGGTCAAAAGTTGACCTATTGGGTCAATGGGTTTTTCATTTGGTCAAGGATTGACAATTTTAACCAAAGTTGACTTTTTGCTCAAAAGTTGACCTATTGGGTCTATGGGTTGGTTATTGGGTTAAGGATTGACCATTTTGACCAAATTAACTTTTTGGTCAAAGTTGACTTATTGCGTCAATAATTGGTCATTAACTCGAAATTTGAATATAATGACCAAAATTGACTTTTGGTCAAAAGGTGACCTATTAGGTGAATCAGTTGGTCATTGGGTCAAGGAATGACCATTTTGACCAAAGTTGACTGTTTGGTCAAAAGTTGAACTATTGGGTTAATGGGTTGGTCATTGGGTCAAAGATTGACCAACATGACCAAAGTTGACTTTTTGGTCAGAGATTGACTTATTGGGACAATATTTGTTCATTAAATCAAAAATTAACTATTTTAACCAAAATCGACTCTTTGGTCAAAAGTTAACCTATTGGGTCAATGGGTTAGTCATTGGGTTAAGGATTAACCATTTTGACAAAAGTTGACTTTTTGGTCGAAGTTTACTGTTGGTCGATGGGTTGGTCGATAGGTCGAAGATTTACTATTTTGTCCAAAGTTAGTTTTTGGTCGAGGGAATGACTTCTTGGGTCGATAGCTAGGTCATTAGGTCGAAAATTGACTATTTTGACCAAAATTGACTTTTTAATCAAAAGTTGACCTATTGTGTCAATGGGTTAGTCTTTGGGTCAAGAATTGACCATTTTGACCAAAGTTGACTATTTGATCAAAAGTTGACCTTTTGGGTCAATAGGTTGGTCATTTGATCAATGATTGACCATTTTGACCAAAGTTGACTTTTTGGTTATAGATTGACTAATTGGGTCAATAATTGGTACTTAGGTCAAAAATTGATTATTTTGACCAAAATTAAATTTTTGGTCAAAAGTTGACCCATTGGGTTAATGAGGTGGTTATTGTGTCAGAAATTGACTATTTTGACCAAAGTTGACTTTTTTTGTCTAAAGTTGACCGGTTTAAGTCATTGAGGTGATCGTTAGGTCAAAAATTGATAATTTTGATAAAAATTGAGTTTTTAGTCGAAAGTTGACCTATTGGGTCAATGAGTTAGTCATTGGGTCAAGAACTGACCATTTTCGTGAACGTTAACTTTTTGGTCTAAAGTTAAACTACTGGGTCAATGGGTTGTTCATTTGGTCAAGGATAGACCATTTTGATCAAAGTTGACATTTAGGTCAAAACTTGACTTATTTAGGTCAATAATTGTTCATTAGGCCAAAATATGACTATTGTGACCAAAATTGACTTTTTGGTCAAAAGTTGACTTAATGGGTCAATGGGTTGGTCTTTGGGTCAAGAATTGACCATTTTGTCCAAAGTTGAGATTTTGGTCAAATGTTTACCTATTGGGTCAATGGGTTGGTCATTGGATCAAGGATTGACCATTTTGACCAAAGTTGACTTTTTGGTCAAAAGTTGGCCAATTTAGGACAATGTGGTGGTCTATAGGTCAAAAGTTGACATATTGGGTTAATTCGTTGGTCATTGGATCAAGGATTGACCATTTTGGCCAAAGTTGAGTTTTTGGTCAAAAGTTGACCTATTGGGTCAATGGATTGGTGATTGGGTCAGAAGTTTATCATTTTGACCAAAATTGACTTGTTGGCCAAAAGTTGACCAATTGGGTCAATGAGTTGGTCATTAGGTCAAGGATTGACCATTTTGACCAAAGTTGGCTTTTTGTTAGAATATAATTTTTTGGGTTAATAATTGTTTTTTAGGTCAAAATTTGACTATTTTGACCAAAATTGAATTTTTGGTCAAAAGTTGATCCATTAGGTAAACGGGGTGGTCATTGGGTCAGAAATTGACCATTTTGACAAAAGTTGACTTTTTGGTCAAAAGTTGACCAATTGGGTTAAAGAGTTGGTCATCGGGTCAAGAATTGACCATTTTGACCAAAGTTGACTTTTTGGTCAAAAGTTGAACCTTTGGATTAATGGGGTGATCTTTGTGTTAGAAACTGACCATTTTGACCAAAGTTGGCTTTTTGGTCAAAGGTTAACTTATTCAGGTCAATCAGGTGGTCGTTAGGTCAAAATTTGACTGACCCACAATTTTATATTATGATATTTTTAATTTAATTGCAACGACGCAAAAAACTTGACCTAGTTATATTATATGTATAGAATTGTAATTATTTATGTTGTGGATGCTACGCAAGTATACGTATCGTATCGAGTAATACGGGGCTCTAGTGGAGTCTTGGTTATCGATCCCGCGGGAGAAGAAAATTAAATAACAACTAATTTTAAAATAATAATAATAATAATAATAATAATAAAACTAGTATACGAAAATTTGGAATTCTAAATTTAAGCGCAATAAAGTAAACTAAGTATTCTAATCAGGTAACTTAACTAAGTAGAGAATTAATGCGTATTAAAAGTGCAGGAAATTAAACTAAATAAGTCTTAACTATTTAGAGAAAGTATCTTCCCCTTGTTTAGAAATTTAAGTGATTGATGAATTTAAATAGATAATTTTTAAGGTATTGTGACAAATAGGAGCATTCCTATTCTTTACCCTTTGGTCGAGTGTAAAGAATATTGGTAATCCTATGTTTGATTGCGAATGCGCGGCTAAGGCTGGGAGGATACTGGCTGCCACTTGAGCTCCCACGTTCCCCTCGCACGAGGGCTAACATCTACACTTCGGCTCTCGAAGCAATAGGACCGAATTGAATATTTTAGTATCGTCGCACTAAAATGCTCGATTCTACGCCCGATGATATTATTTCCTATTTATTTGCACCTTCCTTCCGAGGCTTTTGAATTCCCCGAATATCGGATGTAATTTTAACTATAGTTGATAATCGACATATTTTAACAAATCGAATGGCTAGTTTGAAATTAAATTAAGTTTTAAGTAAAAATTATCACAATTTATTAATATATAAAAGTATCTACATTTTAATTTCATCGAAGTCACTTAATTTCATAAACGGAGAGAAAGACTAAATAAACTATTCAGAATGCATGGGAACTAAACTAAGCATGGATTTAATTTAAAATTAAAAACAATAAATACAAATACTTATCTTGATTTATCCCCAAACGAGACTCCTCGTAGTTCCTTTGACTCTTCCTTCCGATGCTGGCACGACTCACTAATTACTCGCCTAAACTCACTAAAGACTCACTAAAGACACACAACTGCACACAAAACTAGACAAAAGACTAAAAGATTGCACACAAAAGAGGCGATTTTCGGCCTACTATATATAGAGGTAAGCAAAGGTCCAAGAGGTGTGTAAGCATCTCTTCAAAAAGTGTCCGGGTTCGATGTGTACTGTGCCATTTGAACTAGCTCGCCGTCGGCGACAGAACTACCTCGTTGTCGGCGAGGCTTAGAAGATCTTCAAGCCGCTCTATCTCGGCTTATCGGCGGGCTCGGGCTCGGCTTGTCGGAGAGACGATTATAAATCCTTCGAAATGTCTCCTCGTAACCTCGCCGTCGGCGAGCTCGATCTCGCCGTCGGCGACTCGGCCTAAATTGCATTATTTTCTTCCTTTTTGCTCCAAATCCGCTACTTTTTATGATTTTTGTTTTTATCACCTAAATTCTCCATTCCTGCAATAAAATAAAGAAAATACCCTTCTTTAAAGTGCAATGTCATCAAAAATAGGTATGAATTTCTTAATAAATTTTTCAGTGATTATTGACCTATTGGGTTAATGGATTGGTCATTGGGTCAAGGATAGACCATTTTGATCAAAGTTGACATTTAGGTCAATAGTTGACCTATTGACTCAATAATTTGTCATTTAGTCAAAAATTTATTATTTTGACCAAAATTGAATATTTGGTCAAAAGTTGACCTATTGGGTCAATGGAGTTAGTCATAGTCATTGTGTCAGAAATTTACCATTTTGACAAAATTTGACTTTTTTGTCAAAAGTTGACCTATATAGGTCGAGGAGGTGGTCATTATGTCAAAAATTTACTTTTTTAGTCAAAAGTTGACCTATTAGGTCAATGGGTTGGTCATTGGATCAAGGATTAACCATTTTGGCCAAAGTAAATTTTTGGGTCAAAAGTTGACCTATTTGGTCAATGGGTTGGTCATTGGGTCTTGGATAGACCATTTTGATCAAAATTGACATTTAGGTCAAAAGTTGACCTAGTGGGTCAATAATTGGTCATTAGGTCAAAAATTAATTATTTTGACCAAAAATGAATTTTTGTCAGAAGTTAACCCATTGGGTCAATGGGGTGGTCATCGTGTAAAAAATTGACCATTTTGACCAAAGTTGACTTTTTGGTCAAAAGTTAACCTATTTCGGTCAATGAGGGGGTCAACAGATCAAAAATTGACAACTTTAACAAAAATTGACATTTTAGTCAAAAGTTGACCTATTGGGTCAATGGGTTAGACAATGGGTTAAGGATTGACCATTTTCGCTAAAGTTAACTTTTTGGTCAATGGGTTAGTCATTGGGTCAAAGATAGACCATTTTGAACATAGTTGGCATTTAGGTCAAAAGTTGACCTATTGGGTCAATAATTGGTCATTATGTCATAAATTGACTTTTTAGTAAAAAGTTGATCTATTGGGTCAGTGGGTTAGTCATTCGGTCAAGGATTTACAATTTTGGTCAAAGTTGACTTTTTGGTCAAAAGTTGACTTATGGGGCCATGGGTTGGTCATTGGGTTAGAAATTGGCCATTTTGACCAAAGTTGAATTTTTGTCAAAGATTGACTTATTGGGTCAATAATTGGTCATTTGGTCAAAATTGACTTTTTTAACGAAAATTAAGTTTTTGTTTAAAAGTTGTCCTATTAGGTGAATGGGTTATTCATTGGGTCAAGGATTGACCATTTTGACCAAAGTTGACTTTTTGGTTAAAAGTTGACCTACTGGGTCAAAGGGTAAGTCATTGCGTTAAAGATTGACCATTTTGACCAAAGTTGACTTTTCTGTCAGGGATTGACTTCTTGGGTCAATGGGTTGCTCATTAGGTCAATAAGTTGGTCATTGGGTCAATGATTGACCATTTTGATCAAAGCTGAGTTTTTGCTCAAAAGTTGACATATTGCGACAATGGGTTGGTCATTGGGTCAAGGATTGACCATTTTGACCAAAGTTGACATTTTGGTCAGAGATTGGCTTATTGGGTCAATAATTGGTTATTAGGTCTAAATTTAACGATTTTGAGCAAAATTGACTTTTTGGTAGAAAGTTAATATATTGGTTCGATGGGTTGGTCATTGGGTCAACGATTGATCATTTTGACCAAAGTTGACATATTGGGTCAATGGGTGGTCATTACGTCAAAAATCAACTATTTTGACCAAAACTGTCTTTTTAGTCAATAGTTGACCTTTTGGGTCAATGGGTTGGTCATTGGGTCAAGGAATGACCATTTTGATCAAAGTTGATTGTTTGGTCAAACGTTGAACTCTTGGGTCTACAGATTTGTCATTGGGTCAAGGATTGACCATTATCACAAAACTTAACTTTTTGGTCAGAGATTGACTTATTGTGTCAATAATTGGACATTAGGTCATAAATAACTGTTTTGATTAAAATTGGCTTTTCTATCAAAAGTTGACCTATTTCGTCATTGGTTGGTCATTGGTTCAAGAATTGATCATTTTGACCTAAGTTGATTTTTTTGTTAAAAATTGAACTATTGGGTCAATGGGTTGGTAATTGGTTAATGATTGACCATTTTGACCAAAGTTAACTTTTTAGTCAGAGATTAACTTATTAGGTCAATAATTGGTCATTTGGTCAAAAATTCTCTATTTTGACCAAAACAGACCTTTTGGTCAAAAGTTGTCATATTTGGTCAATGAGTTGGTCATTGGGTCAAGAATTGACCATTTTGACCAAAGTTGACTTCTTGGTCAAAAGTTGACCTATTGCTTTGTAATTGGGTCGGAAATTGACCATTTTGACCAAAGTTGACTTTTTGGTCAAAAGTTGCCCGTTGGGTCGATGGGTGGTCATTGTGTCAGAAATTGATGATTTTCACCAAAATTGAATTTTTGGTCAAAAGTTGACTGTTGGGTCAATGGGTTGGTCATTGGGTCAAGGATTGACCATTTTGACAAATGTTGACTTTCGTTCAGAGATTGACTTACTGGTAATTGGTCATCAGGTCAAAAATTGACTATTTTGACCAAAATTAAATTTTTGTTCAAAAGTTGACCCAGTGGGTCAACGGGGTGGTCATTGGGTCAGAAATTGACCTTTTTAACCAAAGTTGACTTTTGGTCAAATGTTGACCTATTGGGTCAATGGGTTGGTCATTGGGTCAGAAATTGACCATTTTAACCAAAGTTGGCTTTTCAGTCAAAAGTTAACATATTGGGTCCATGGGTGGTCATTAGGTCAAAAATTGACTATTTTGGACCAAAATTGACCATTTTGACCAAAAGTTGACTTATTGGGTCAATGTGTTGGTCATTGGGTCAATGATTGACCATTTTGACCAAAGTTGACTTTTTGCTCAAAAGTTGATATATTGGATCAATGGTTTGGTTAGTCATTTGGTCAATGATTGACCATTTTGACTAAAGTTGACGTTTTTATCAAAGATTGGCTTATTGGGTCAATAAATGGTTATTTAGTCAAAAATTGACTATTTTGACCAAAATTAAATTTTTGGTAGAAAGTTAATATATTGGGTCAATGGGTTAGTCATTAGGTCAACAATTGGTCATTTTAACCAAAGTTTACATTTTGGTCAAAAGTTGACATATTGGGTCGATGTGTTGATTCTTGGGTTAGAAATTGACCATTGTAACCAAAGTTAACCTAATGTGTCAATGGGGAGGTCATTAGGTCAAAAATTGACTATTTTGACCAAATTAACTTTTTGGTCCAAAGTTAACCTAACTGGTCAGTGTGTTGGTCATAGGGTCAAGAATTGACCATTTTGACCAAAGTTGACCTTTTTGTAAGAAGTTCACCTATTGGGTCACTGGGTGGTCATTGCGTCAAAGAATTGACCATTTTGACCAAAGTTGACTTTTTGGTAAAAAATTGGCCTATTGGGTCAATAGGGTGGTCATTAGATAAAAAATTAACTATTTTGACAAAACTTGGCTTTTGGTCAAAAGTTGACCTATTGTGTTTTTTGGTTTTTCATTGGGTCAAGGACTGATCATTTTTACCAAAGTTGACTTTTTGCTCAAAAGTTGACCTATTGAATTAATTGGTTCGTCATTACGTAAAGGATTGGCCATTTTGACCAAAGCTGACTTTTTGGTCAAACATTGACTTATTGGGTCAATAATTAGTCATTAATTAAAAAATTGATTATTTTGACAAAAATTGACTTTTTGGTCAAAAGTTGACCAATTAGGTTAATGGGTTGGTCATTAGGTCGAATAATGTCCATTTTGACCAAAGTTGACTTTTTTGTCAAAAGTTGACCAATTAGGTCAATAATTGGTCATTAGGTCAAAAATTGACCATTTTGACCAAAATTGACTTTTTTTGTCAAAATTCGATATATTGGGTTAGTCATTAGGTCAAGGATTTACCACTTTGACTAAACTTGACTTTTTGACCAAACTTAGCTTTTGGTCAGAAGTTAACCTACTGGGTCAATGGGTGGTTATTAGTTCAAAAATTGGCTATTTTGACCAAAATTAACTTTTTGGTTAAAAGTTCACCTATAGGGTAATGGGCTTGTCATTGGGTCAAGGTTTGACCATTTTGACCAAAGTTGACTTTTTGGTCAAAAGTTGACCTATTAGGTCAACGTTTTGGTCATTGGGTCAATGATTGACTATTTCGATAAAAGTTGACTTTTTGGTCAATAATTGACTTATTGGGTCAATAATTGGTGATTAGGTCAAAAATTGACTATTTTGAGCAAAATTGAATTTTTGGTCAAAAGTTAACCCATTGGGTCAGAAATTGATCATTTTGACCAAAGTTGCCTTTTTGGTAAAATGTTGACCTATTGGATCAATGGGATGGTCATTAGGTCAAAAATTGAGTATTTTGGCCAAAATTGACTTTTTAGTCAAAATTCGATCTATTGGGTCAGTGGCTTGGTTATTGGGTTAAGGATTTACCATTATGACCAAAGTTGACATTTTGGTCAGAGATTGACTTATAGGGTAAATAATTGGTCATTAGGTTAAAATTTACTATTTTGACTAAAATTGAATTTTTGTTCAAAAGTTGACTTACTGGGCCAATGCGTTGGTCATTGGGTCAAGAATTGACCATTTTGACCAAAGTTGACTTTTTGGTCAAAAGTTGACTTTTTCGTCAAAAGTTGACTTATTGGGTCAATGGGTTGGTCATTGGGCTAAAAATTGACCATTTTAACCAAAGTTAACTTTTTGGTCAAAAGTTAACCTATTTGGTCTATGGGTGGTCATTGGGTCAAAATTTGACTATTTTGGTCAAAAGTTGACCTATTGGGTCAATGACTTGGTCATTGGGTCAAGGTATGACCATTTTGACCAAAGTTCACTTTTTGGTCAGAGAATTGCTTACTGGTTCAATAATTAGTTAAGGTTAAAAGTTCACTTATTCGGTCAATGGGTTGGTCATTGGGTCAAAAATTGACCATTTTTACCAAAGTTGATTTTTTTGTCAAAAGTTGACCTATTTGGTCAATGGGTTTGTCATTGTGTCAAAGATTAACCATTTTGACCAAAGTTGACTTTTTTATCAGAGATTGGCTTACTAGGTTAATAATTTGTCATTAGCTCAAAAATTGACTATTTTGACCAAAATTGACTTTTTGGAACAAAAGATGACCTATTGGTTCAATGGGTTGGTCATCTGGTTAAGGATTGACCATTTTGACCAAAGTTGACTTTTTGGTCAAAAGTTGACCTATTGGGTCAATGGGTTGGTCATTGGGTCAATGATTGACCATTTTGACCAAAGTTGACTTTTTGATCAATGATTGACTTACTGAGTCAATAATTGGTCATTCGGTCAGAAAATGATTATTTTAACCAAAATTAATTTTTTGGTCAAAAGTTGACCAATTGGGTCAACGAGGTGGTCATTGGTTCAGAAATTGACCATTTTGACCAAAGTTGACTTTTAGGTCAAAAATTGACCAATTTGGTCAATGAGTTCGTAATTGGGTCAAGCATTGACCATTTTGACTGAAGATGACTTTTTGTCAAAAGTTGATCTATTAGGTCAATGAGTTGGTCATTGAGTAAAAAACTAACCATTTTAACCAATGTCGACTTTTTGGTCAAAAGTTGACCTATTGTGTTAATGGGTGGTCATTAGGTCAAAAGTTGACTATTTTGACCAAAATTGTCTTTTTGGTCAAAAGTTGACTTATTGGGCAATGGGTTTGTCATTGGGTCGAGGATCGTACATTTTGACGAAAGTTGACTTTTTAGTCGAGATTGACTTATTCGATCGATAATTGGTCGTTAATTCAAAAAGTTGACTATTTTGGTAATTAGGTCAAAAATTAATTATTTTGACAAAATTAAATTTTGGTCGAAAGTTGACGAATTAGATTGACGAGGTGGTCATTAGATTAGAAATTAACCATTTTAACCAAAGTTTACTTTTTGGTCAAAAGTTGACTATTTTGATCAAAATTAAATTTTGGTCAAAAGTTGACCCATTAGGTCAACGAGGTGGTCATTGGGTCCGAAATTGACCTTTTTAACCAAAGTTGACTTTTTGGTCAAGAGTTGACCTATTGGGTCAATGAGTTGGTCATTGGGTCTAAAATTGACCATTTTGACCAAGGTTGACTTTTCAGTCAAAAGTTAACATATTGGGTCAATAGGTGGTCATTAGGTCAAAAATTGACTATTTTGGACCAAAATTGACTTTTTGGTCAAAAGTTGACCTATAGGGTCAATGGGTTGGTCATTGGGTCAAGGATTGACCATTTTGACCAAAGTTGACTTTTTGCTCAAAAGTTGACATATTGGGTCAATAGGTTTGTCATTGGGTCAATGATTGATCATTTCGACCAAAGTTGACGTTTTTGTCAGATATTGGCTTATTGGGTCAATAATTTGTTATTTAGTCAAAAATTGACTATTTTGACGAAAATTGACTATTTTGACGAAAATTGACTTTTTGGTAGAAAGTTAATATATTTGGTCAATGGGTTGGTCTTTGGCTCAATGAATGATCATTTTAATCGAAGTTAACTTTTTGGACAAAAGTTGACCTGTTGGGTCAATAGGTTGGTCGTTGAGTCCGAAATTGACCATTGTATCCAAAGTTAATCTATTGTGTCAATGGGGAGCTCATTATGTCGAAAATTGATTATTTTGACCAAATTGACTTTTTGGTTAAAAGCTAACCTATTTGGTCAATAGGTTGGTCATTGGGTCAAGGATTGACCATTTTGACCTAAGTTGACCTTTTACTCAGAAGTTTACATATTGGGTTAATGGGTGGTCATTGAATCAAAGAATTGACCATTTTGACTAATGTTGACTTTTTAGTAAAAAATTGATCTATCAGGTCAATAGGGCGATCATTAGGTCAAAAATTGACTGTTTTGACAAAAATTGACTTTTGGGTCAAAAGTTGACCTATTGGGTCAATGGGTTGGTCATTGGGTCAATGATTGACCATTTTGGCCAAAGTTGACTTTTTAGGCAGAGATTGACTTATTGGGTCAATAATTGGTCATTAGGTCAAAAATTAAATATTTTGACCAAAATTGAATTTTTGCTCAAAAGTTGACCCATTGGGTCAACGGGGTGATCATTAGGTCAGAAATTGACCATTTTGACTAAAGTTCATTTTTTGGTAAAAAATTGACTTTGGTCAATGAGTTAGTCATTGGGTCAAAAATTGACCATTTTGACAAAAAATGACTCTTTGGTCAAAAGTTGACCTATTGGGTCAATGGGTTGGTCATTGGGTCAGAAATTAGTCATTTTGGTCAAAAATTGACTATATTGACCAAAAATGACTTTTTGGTCAAAAGTTGACCTCTTGGGTTAATGGGTTTTTCATTGGGTCAAGGATTAACCATTTTGTCCAAAGTTGACTGATTGAGTCAATGGGTTGGTCATTGGGTAAAGGATTGGCCATTTTGACCAAAGTTGACTTTTTGGTCACAGATTGACTTATTGGGTCAATAATTGGTCTTTAATTCAAAAATTAATTATTTTGACAATTGGTCAAAATTTGACCTATTAGGTCAATAGATTGGTCATTGGGTCGAGGAATGACCATTCTGACCAAAGTTGACTTCTTTGTAAAAGTTGACCCACTGGGTCAATAATTGGTCATTATGTCGAAAATTGATTATTTTGACCAAAATTGACTTTTTGGTCAAAAGTCGATCTAATGAGTCAGTGGTTTAGTCATTGGGTCAAGGATTTACTATTTTGACCAAACTTGAATTTTTGACCAAACTTGGCTTTTGGTCAAAAGTTAACCTATTAGGTCAATGAGGCGTCATTAGGTTAAAAATTGTCTATTTTGATCAAAATTGACTTTTTGGTTAAAAGTTGACTATTAGGTCAATGGGTACATTCATTAGATCGAGTTTGACCATTTTGACCAAAGTTTACTTTTTGGTCAAAAGTTGACCTATTAGGTCAATGGGTTGGTCATTGGGTCAATGATTGACTATTTTGACAAAAGTTAACTTTTTGATCAAAGATTGACTTTTTGGGTCAATAAGTGGCATTTGGTCAAAAATTGACGATTTTGAGCAAAATTGAATTTTTGGTCAAAAGTTGACCCATTGGGTCATGGGGGTGGGCATTGGGTCAAAAAATGACCATTTTAACCAAAGTTGACTTTTTGGTAAAAAGTTGACCTATTGGGTCAATGGAATTGTCATTAGGTTAAAATTGATTATTTTAACCAAAATTGACTTTTTGGTCAAAATTCGATCTGTTGGGTCAGTGGGTTAGTCATTGGGTCAAGGATTTACCATTTTTACCAAAGTTGACTTTTGGGCCAAAAGTTGACCTATTGGGTTAATGGGGTGGTCTTTAGGTTAACAATTGACAATTTTAACCAAAATTAACTTTTCGTTCAAAAGTTGACTTATTAGGTTAATGGGTTGGTCATTGGGTCAAGATTGACCACTTTGGCCAAAGTTGACATTTTGGCCAAAAGTTGACCTATTGGGTCAATGAGTTGGTCATTGGGACAAAAATTGACCATTTTGACCAAAGTTGACTTTTTGGTCAAAAGTTGACTTATTGTGTCAATGGAAGGTCATTCGGCCAAATATTAACTATTTTTACCAAAATTGACTTTATGATCAAAAGTTGACCTATTGGGTCAATGGGTTTGTTATTGGGTCAAGGATTGACCATTTTGACTAAAGCTGACTTTTTTGTCAAAAGTTGACCTATTAGGTCAATGGGTTGGTCATTGGGTCAAGGAATGACCATTTTGACCAAAGTTGACTGTTTTGTCAAAAGTTGAACTCTTGGGTTAATGGGTTGGTCATTGGGTCAAGGATTGACCTTTATAACTTCAGTTAACCTTTTGGTCATTGGGTCAAGGATTGACCATTATAACTTCAGTTAACCTTTTGGTCAGAGATTGATTTATTGGGTCAATAATTGGTCATTACGTCAAAAAATGACTATTTTGACCAAAATTAACTTTTTGGTCAAAATTTGACATATTTAGCAAATGGGTTGGTCATTGGGTCAAGAATTGACAATTTTGACCAAAGTTAACTTTTTGGTAAAAGGTTGACCTATTGGGTCATTGTGTTCTTCATTGGGTCAAGGATTGACTATTTTGACCAAAGTTGACTTTTTGGTCAAAGATTGACTCTTGTTATTTTGACCCAAACTGACTTTTTGGTCAAAAGTTGACCTTTTGGGTCAATGAGTAGGTCATTGGGTCAAGGAATGACCATTTTGACCAAAGTTGCCTGTTTGATCAAAAGTTAAACTATTTGGTCAATGGGTTTGTAAATAGGTCAAAGTTGATTTTTTCGTCAAAAGTTGACCTATGGGGTCAATGGATTGGTCATTGGGTCAAGGATCGACCATTTTGATCATAGCTGATTTTTTGGTCAAAAATTAACAAATTAGGTTAATGGGTTAGTCATTGGGTCAAGTATTAACCATTTTGACCGAAGTGGACTTTTTGGTCAGAGACTAACTGATTGGGTCAATAATTGGTCAGTAGGTCAAAAATTAACAATTTTGAACAATTGAAATTTTTGGTCAAAAGTTGATGTATTGGGTCAATGGGTTCGTCATTGGGTTAAGGATTGACCATTTTGACCAAAGTTAACTTTTTGGTCAAAAGTTGACCTATTAGGTCTATGGGATGGTCATTGGGTCATGGATTGACCATTTTGACCAAAGTTGACTTTTTGGTCATAGATGATTGACTTTTTGGGCAATAATTGGTCATTAGGTCAAAAATTGACTGTTTTGAACAAACAGACTTTTTGGTCAAAAGTTGACCTATTAGGTCAATGGGTTGGTCATTGGGTTAAGGATTGATAATTTTGACCAAAGTTTACTTTTTGGTCAAAAGTTGACCTTTTGGGTCAATGGGCTAGAAATTGACCATTTTGACCAAATCGACTTTGTGACCAAACAGTCAATAGGTGGTCATTAGGTCAGAAATTGACTGTTTTGACCAAAATTGACTTTTTGGTCAAAAGTTGACCTATTAGGTCAATGGGTGTTCATTAGGTCAAAAATTGACTTTTTGGTCAAAAGTTGACCTATTGGGTTAATGAGTTGGTGATTGGGTCAAGGATTGACCATTTTGACCAAAGTTGACTTTTTGGTCAAAAATTAACCTATTGGCTCGATGATTTGGTTATTGGTTCAAGGATTTGCCATTTTGACCAAAGTTGACTTTTTGGTCAAAAGTTCATCTATTTGGTCAATGGGATGGTCATTGGTCAAAAATTGACTATTTTGACCAAAATTGACTTTTTGGTCAAATGTTGGCCTATTTTGTCAATGGATTGGTCATTTGGTCAAGGATTGACCATTTTGACTAAAGATGTCTTTTTGGTCAAAAGTTGACCTATTGGGTAAATGGGTTAGTTATTGGGTCAGAAATTGATAATTGTAACCAAAATTTACTTTTTGGTCAAAAGTTGACTTAATGGGTGTATGGGCTGGTTGTTAGCTTAAAAATTGACTATTTTGATGAAAATTTACTTTTTTGTCAAAAGTTGGCCAATTTGGTGGGTATGTAATTGTGTTAAGGCTTGACCATTTTGACCAAAATTTATATTTTGGTTAAAAGTTGACCCATTGGGTCAATGGGGTGGTCATTAGAACAACAATTGACTATTTTGACCAAAATTGACTTTTTAGTCAAACGTTGACCTATTGGGTCAATGGGTGGTCATTGTGTCAAGAATTGACCATTTTGATAAAAATTGACTTTTTCGTCAAAAGTTGACCTTTTGTATCTATGGGTTGGTCATTGGGTCAAAAATTGACCATTTTAACCAAAGTTAACTTTTTGGTCAAATGTTGACCTATTGAAGTAATTGGATGGTCATTAGGTCAAAAATTGAAAGTTTTGACCAAAATTGGCTTTTTGGTTATAAGTTGATCTATTGGGTCAATGTGCTAGTCATTATGTCAAAAATTGTCTATTTTGACCAAAATTGAATTTTTTGTTAAAAGTTGACCTATTAGGTTAAAGATTGACCATTTTGACCATAGTTGACTTGTTGGTCAAAAGTTGACCTACTGGGTAAATGGGTTGGTCATTGGGTCAAGGAATGACCAATTTGACCATAGTTGACTTTTTAGTCATACATTAACTTATTGGGTCAATAATTGGTCATTAGGTCAAAAATTGACTAGTTTGGCTAAAATTACTTTTTTGTCAAAAGTTGACCTACTAGGTCAATGGGTTGGTCAAAGGGTCAGAAATTGATAATTTTGACCAAAGTTAACTTTTGGTCAAAAGTTGACCTAGTGGGTCAATTGGGTGGTCATTAGATCAAAAATTGACTATTTCGACCAAAATTGACTTTTTGGTCAAAAGTTGACCTATTGGGCCAATGAGTTGGTCATTATGTCAAAAGTTGACTATTTTGACCAAAATTGACTTTCTAGTGATAAGTTGAGCTATTAGGTCTTTGGGTCAAAGATTGAAAATTTCTACCATAGTTGACTTTTTGGTCTAAAGTTGACCTATTGGGTCAATGGGTTGGTCATTGGGCCACAGATTGACCATTTTGACCAAATTTTACCTATTGGGCAAAAATTGGTCATTAGGTCAAAAATTGATTATTTTGACTAAAATTAAATTTTTGGTCAAAAGTTGACCCATTGGATCAACGGGGTGGTCATTGGTCAAAAATAGACAATTTTAACCAAAGTTTACTTTTTCATCAAAAGTTGACATATTTGGTCAATTAGTTCATAATTAGGTCAAGAATTGACCATTTTGACCTTAAGGTGACTATTTGGTCAAAAGTTGATCTATTGGGTCAATGGTTGTCATTCGGTTAAACAATGACCATTTTGACCAAAGTTGACTTTTTGGTCAAAAGTTGACTGTTAAATTCGATGAATTGGTCATCGAATTAACGAATATTTTGACCAAAATTAACTTTTTAGTTAAAAGTTGATCTGCTGGGTTAATGGGTTTGTCATTGGGTCGAGGATTGATCATTTTGACCAAAGTTAAATTTTCGATCGAGATTGACTTATTGGGTCGATAATTTTGGTCATTCGGCCAAAATTGATTATTTTGACCAAAATTGAATTTTGGTAGCAAGTTAACCCATTGGCTCG
>CM040429.1:83759371-83821325 GCA_022702705.1 Papilionanthe hookeriana x Papilionanthe teres | reverse complement strand
TGGGGTGGTCAATGGGTCAGAAACTTACCAATTTGACCAAAGTTGACTTTTTGTCAAAAGTTGACACATTGGATCACTTGGGTGGTCATTAGGTAAAAAATTGACTATATAGACCAAAATTAACTTTTTGGTCAAAAGAGTACCTATTGTGTCATTGGGTTGGTCATTGTGTCAAGAATTGACTATTTTGACTAAAGTTTACTTTTTTGTCAAAAGTTGACCTATTGGGTCAATGGTTTGGTCATTGTGTCAAGGATAGACCATTTTGACAAAAGTTGACCTTTTGGTCAGAGATTGACTTATTGAGCCAATAATTGGTCATTATGTCAAAAATTGACTATTTTGGTCAAAACTTGACCTATTGTGTCTATGGATTGCTCATTGGGTCAAGGATTGACCATTTTGACCAAAGTTGATTTTTTGGTCAGAGATTAACTTATCGGGTCAATGGGTTGTTCATTGGGTGAAGGATTGACCATTTTGACCAAAGTTGCCTTTTTGGTCAAAAGTTGACCTATTGGGTCAAGATTGACCATTTTGACCAAAGTTGACATTTTGGCTGTTGGGTCCGAAGTTAACCATTTTGTCCAAAGTTGACTTTTTGGTCAAAAGTTCATCTATTTGGTCAATGGGATGGTCATTAGGTTAAAAATTGACTGTTTTGACCAAAATTGACTTTTTGGTCAAAAGTTGAGCTATTTAGTTAATGGGTTGGTCATTGGGTCAAGGATTCACCATTTTGACCAAAGTTGACTTTTTGTCACAGACTAACTTATTGGGTCTATAATTGGTAATTAGGTCAAAATTTGATTATTTTGACCAAAATTAAATTTTTTGTCAAAAGTTTACCCGTTGGGTCAATGGTGTTGTCATTTTGTCAGAAATTGACCATTACGACCAAAATTGACTTTTGGTCAAAAGTTGATTTATTGGGTCAATGGGTTGGTCATTGGGTCAAGGATTGACCATTTTGACCAAAGTTGACTTTTTGGTTATAGTTTAACTTACTGGTCAATAATTGGTTAATGGACCAAAATTGACTATTTTGACCAAAATTAACTATTTTGACCAAAATTGACTTTTTGGTCAAAAGTTGACCTATAAGGCTAATGAGTTGGTCATTGGGTCAAGGATTGACCATTTCGAATAAAATTGACTTTCTGGTCAAAAGTTGACATATTGGGTCAATGGGTTGGTCAATTAGTCAAGCATTGACCATTTTAACCAAATTTGACTTTTTAGTTAGAGATTAACATATTGGTCAATAATTGGTCATTAGGTCAAAAATTGATTATTTTGACCAAAATTAAATTTTTAGTCAAAAGTTGACCCGTTGGGTCAATGGGGTAGTCATTGGGTCAGAAATTGACCATTTTGACCAAAGTTGACTTTTAAGTTAAAGATTAATCTATTTTGTCAATGAGTTGGTAATTGGGTAAAGAATTGACCATTTTGACCAAATATGACTTTTTGGTCGAAAATTGACCTATATGGTTAATGGGACGTCATTAAGTCAAAAATTGTCTATTTTGACCAAAATTGACTTTTAGCCAAAAGTTGATATATTGGGTCATATGGATTATCATTGCGCGAAGGATTGACCATTTTGACAAAAGTTGACTTTTTGGTCAGAGATTGACTTATTGGGTCAATAATTGGTCATTAGGTCAAAAATTGGCTATTTTGAAAAGTTAACCCATTGGGTTAACGGGGTGGTCATTGGGTCAGAAATTGACCATCTTGACCAAAGTTGACTTTTTCATCAAAAATTGACATATTTGGTCAATGAGTTCGTAATTGGGTCAAAAATGGACCATTTTGACTGAAGATGATTATTTGGTCAAAAGTTGATCTTTCGGGTCAATTGGTTGGTCATTGGGTCAAAAATTGACCATTTTGACCAAAGTCGACTTTTTGGTCAAAAGTTGATAAATTGGGTCAATGTGTGGTCATCACGTCAAAAATTTACTATTTTGACAAAATTTGACTTTTTAGTTAAAAGTTGACCTACTAGGTGAATGAGTTTGTCATTGGGTTAAGGATTGGTCATTTTGACCAAAGTTTTTTTGGTCAGAAAATGACTTATTGGGTCAATAATCAGTCATTAGGTCAAAAAATGACTATTTTGACTAAAATTTACTTTTTGGTCAAAATTCGATCTATTGTGTCAGTGGGTTGGTCATTGGGTCAACGATTTACCATTATGACTAAAGTTGACATTTTGGTCAGAGATTGATTTATTGGGTCAAAAATTGGTCATTAGGTCAAAATTTACTCTTTTGACCAAAATTGACTTTTTGTTCAAAAGTTGACCTAATGGGCTAATGCGTTGGTCATTGGGTCAAGAATTGACCATTTTGACGAAGTTAACCTTTTTGTCAAAAGTTGACATATTGGGTCAATGGGTTGGTCATTGGGTTAAAAATTGACCATTTTAACCCAAGTTAACTTTTTGGTCAAAAGTTGACTATTTGGTCAGTGGATGGTCATTGGGTCAAAATTTGACTACTTTGTTCAAAAGTTGACCTATTGGGTCAATGAGTTGGTCATTGGGTCAAGGTTTGACCATTTTGACCAAAATTGAATTTTTGGTCAGAGATTAGCTATTCGGTCAATGGGTTGGTCATTGGGTCAGAAATTGACCATTTTTATTAAAGTTGACTTTTTGGTCAAAAGTTGACATATTGGGTCAATGGGTTTGTCATTGAGTCAAAGATTAACCATTTTGACTAAAGTTGACCTTTTGGTCAGAGATTAGCTTACTGGGTTAATAATTTTGTCAAAAATTAACTATTTTGACCAAAATTAACTTTTCGGTCAAAAGATGACCTATTGTGTCAATGGGTTGGTCATCTGGTCGTGGATTGACCATTTTGACCAAAGTTGACTTTTTGGTCAAAAGTTGACCAATTGGGTCTATGGGTTGGTCATTAGGTCAAGGATTAAACATTTTGACCAAAGTTGACTTTTTGGTTAGTGCTTGACTTATTGGGTCAATAATTGGTCATTCGGTCAAAAAAAGATTATTTTGTCAAAAGTTGACCCGTTGGGTCAGAAATTGACCATTTTGACCAAAGTTAACTTTTTCGTCAAAATTTTGACCTATTTGGTCAATGAGTTGGTAATTGGGTCAAGAATTGACCATTTTGACCGAAGATGACTTTTTGGTCAAAAATTGTTTTTTTGGTCAAAAGTTAACCTATTGGGCAATGGGTTTGTCTTTAGGTCAAGGATCGACCATTTTGACCAAAATTGACTTTTTGGTCAGAGATTGACTTATTCGGTCAATAATTGGTCATTAATTCAAAAAGTTGACTATTTTGGTCGTTAGGTCAAAAATTAATTATTTTGACCAAAATTAAATTGACAATTTTAACCAAAATTAATTATTTTGACCAAAATTAAATTGACCAATCATTAATTCAAAAACTATTGGGTCAACGGGCTGGTCATTGGGTCGAAAATTGACCATTTCAACCAAAGTTAACTTATTGGTCAAAAGTTGACTATTTTGACCGAAATTAAATTTTTGGTCAAAAGTTGACTCATTGGGTCAACGGGGTGGTCATTGGGTCAGAAATAGACCTTTTTAACCAAAGTTGACTTTTTGGTCAATATTTGACCTATTTGGTCAATGGGTTGGTCATTGGGTCAGAAATTGACAGTTTTGACCAAAGTTGACTTTTCAGTCAAAAGTTGACCTATTGGGTCAATGGGTGGTCATTAGGTCGAAAATTGACTAATTTGGACCAAAATTGACTTTTTGGTCACAAGTTGACTTATAGGGTCAATGGGTTGGTCTTTGGGTCAAGGATTGACCATTTTGACAAAAATTGACTTTTTGCTCAAAAGTTGACATATTGGGTCAATGGATTGGTCATTGGGTCAATGATTGACCATTTTGACCAAAGTTGATGTTTTTGTCAGAGATTGGCTTATTGGGTGAATAATTGGTTATTTTGTCAAAAATTGACTGTTTTGACAAAAATTGACTTTTTGGTAGAAAGTTAATATATTGGGTCAATGGGTTGGTCATTGGGTCAATGGGTTGGTCATTAGGTCAACGATTGATCATTTTAACCAATGTTATCTTTTTGGTCAAAAGTTGACCTGTTGGGTCAATGGGTTGGTCGTTTGGTCAGAAATTGACCATTGTAACCAAAGTTAACATATTGTGGTAATGGGGAGGTCATTAGGTCAAAAATTGATTATTTTGACCAAATTGACTTTTTGGTCAAAAGTTAACTTATTTGGTCAATGAGTTGGTCATTGGGTCAAGGATTGACCATTTTGATCAACGTTGACTTTTTTGTCAGAAGATTACCTATTGGGTCAATGGGTGGTCATTGCATCAAAGAATTGACCATTTTGACCAAAATTGACTTTTTGGTAAAAAATTGATCTATTGGGTTAATAGGGCGGTTGTTGGGTCAAAAAATGACTATTTTGAAAAAAATTAGCTTTTTGGTCAGTAGTTGACCTATTGGGTCATTGGGTTGGACATTCGGTCAACGATTGACCATTTTGACCAAAGTTGACTTGTAGTCATAGATTGACTTATCGGGTCAATAATTGGTCATTAGGTCAAAAATTGACAATTTTGATAACAATTGAATTTTGCTCAAAAGTTAACCATTGGGTCAACGGGGTGGTCATTTGGTCAGAAATTGACCATTTTGACCAAAGTTCATTTTTTGGTCAAAAATTGACCTAATTGGTCAATGCGTTGGTCATCGGTTCAAAAATTGACCATTTTGACCATAAATGACTCTTCGGTCAAAAGTTGACCTATTGGGTCAATGGATTGGTCATTGGGTCAGAAATTGGTCATTTTGACCAAAATTAACTTTTTGGTCAATATTTAACCTATTGGGTCAATGAGTGGTCATTTGGTAAAAAATCGACTATTTTAACCAAAATTGACTTTTTGGTCAAAAGTTGACCTCTTGGGTTAATAGGTTTTTCATTGGGTCAAGGATTGACCATTTTGACCAAAGTTAACTTTTTGCTCAAAAGTTGACTGATTGGTTCAAAGGGTTGGTCATTGGGTAAAGGATAGGCCATTTTGACCAAAGTTGACTTTTTGTTCAGAGATTGACTTACTGGGAATTGGTCATTAATTCAAAAATTGACTATTTTGATAAAAATTGACTTTTTGGTCAAAATTTGACCTATTAGATCAATGGGTTGGTCATTAGGTCGAGTAATGAGCATTATGACCAAAGTTGACTTTTTTGTCAAAAGTTGACATATTGGTTCAATATTTGGTCATTAGGTCAAAAATTGACTATTTTCACCAAAATTGACTTTTTGATCAAAAGTCGATCTATTTGGTTAGTGGGTTAGTCATTGGGTCAAGGATTTACCATTTTGACCAAACTTGACTTTTTGACCAAACTTGGTTTTTGGTCAAATGTTAACCTATTGGGTCAATGAGTGGTCATTAGGTTAAAAATTGGCTATTTTAACCAAAATTGACTTTTTGGTTAAAAGTTAACCTATTGGGTAACTCGGCTGGTCATTAGGTTAAGGTTTGACCATTTTGACTAATGTTTACTTTTTTATCAAAAGTTGAACTATTAGGTCAATGGGTTGGTCATTGGGTCAATTATTGACTATTTTGACAAAAGTTGACTTTTTGGTCAAATATTGACTTATTGGATCAATATATGGTCATTAGGTAAAAAATTGACTATTTTGATCAAAACAAAATTTTTGGTGAAAAGTTGACCCATTGGGTCAAGGGGGTGGTCATTGGGTCAGAAATTGACCATTTTGGCCAAAATTGCCTTTTTTATAAAAAGTTGACTTTTGGGTCAATGGGATGGTCATTAGGTCAAAAATTGACTATTTTAACCAAAATTGACTTTTTGGTCAAAATTCGATCTATTGGGTCAGTGGGTTTACCATTTTGACCAAAGCTCACTTTTTAGTCAAAAGTTGACCTATTGGGTCAAAGGGTTAGTGATTGGGTCAGAAATTTACCATTTAGGCCAAACATGACTTTTGGGTCAAAAGTTGACCTATTGGGTCAATGGGGTGGTCATTAGGTCAAAAATTGGTAATTTTAACAAAAATTAACTTTTTGGTCAAAAGTTGACCTATTAGGTTAATGGGTTGGTCATTGGGTCAAGATTGACCACTTTTGCCAAAGTTGCTTTTTGGTCAAAAGTTGACCTATTGGGTCAATGGGTTGGTCGTTGGGATAGAAATTGACCATTTTCACCAAAGTTGACTTTTTGGTCAAAAGTTGACCTATTGTGTCAATGGGTGGTCATTCGACCAAAGATTGATTATTTTGACCAAAATTAACTTTTTGATCAAAAGTTGACCTATTGGGTCAATGGGTTGGTCATTGGGTCAAGGATTGACCATTTTGATTAAAGCTGACTTTTTCGTCAAAAGTTGACCTATTAAGTCAATGGGCTGGTCATTGGGTTAAGGATTGATCATTTTGACCAAAGTTGACTTGTTGTTCAAAGATTAACTTATTGGGTCAATAATTGGTCATTAGGTCAAAATTTGACAAGTTTGACTAAAATTAAATTTTTGGTTAAAAGTTGAACCATTGGGTCAACGGGGTGGTCAATGGGTCAGATATTGACCATTTTGACCAAACTTGACTTGTGGCCAAAAGTTAACCTATTTGGTTAATGATTTGGTCGTTGCGTCAAGAATTGACCATTTTAACCAAAGATGACTTTTTGGTTAAAAGTTGACCAATTGGCTATTTTGACTAAAATTGACTTTTTGGACAAAAGTTCATCTATTGGGTCAATGGGTTGGTCATTGGGTTAAGGATTGATCAGTTTGACTGATGTTAACTTTTTGGTCCAAAGTTAACCTATTGGGTCAATGGGTTGGTCATTAAGTCAGAAATTGACCATTTTGACCAAATCAACTTTTTAGTCAGAAGTTGATTTATTTGGTCAATGGGTTGGTAATTGGGTCAAGAATTGTCCATTTTTAACGAAGATGAATTTTTATTCAAAAGTTGATCTATTACGTCAATGAGTTGGTCATTGGGTAAAAAATGGACCATTTTGACCAAAGTCGACTTTTTGGTCAAAAGTTGACCTAATATGTCATTGGGTGGTCATTAAGTCAAAAATTGAAATTTTTTACCAAAATAGTCTTTTTGGTCAAAAGTTGGCCTATTGGGCAATGGGTTTGTCATTGGGTCAAGGATCAACTATTTTGACCAAAGTTGACTTTTTTGTCAGAGATTGACCTATTCAGTCAATAATTAATCATTAATTTAAAAATTGACAATTTTGACCAAAATTGACTTTGGTCAGAATGAGGTCATTGGGTCAAGGAAAGACCATTTTGACCAAAATTTTTTATTTTGTTAAAAGTTAAAATATTGGGTTAATTGGTTGGTCATTGGGTCAAGGATTGACCATTTTGACTAAAGTTGACTTTTTTGTAAGACATTGACTTATTGGGTCAATAATTGGTCATTAGGTCAAAAATTGACTATTTTGACCAAAATTAACCATTTGTTCAAAAGTTGACCTAGTGGATCAATGAGTTGGTCATTGGGTCAAGGATTAACCATTTTGACCAAAGTTAAGTTTTTGGTCTGAAGTTGACCTCTTGGGTCAATGGGTCAAGGATTGACTATTTTGACAAAAATTAAGTTTTTGGTGAGAGATTGTCTTATTGGGTCAAAAATTAGTCATTAGGTCAAAAATTGACTTTTTGACCAAAACTGACTTTTTGGTCTAAAGTTGACTTATTAAGTTGGGTTGGTCATTGGGTCAAGGAATGACCATTTTGACCAAAGTTGACTGTTTTGTCAAAAGTTGAACTCTTAGGTTAATGGGTTGGTCATTGGGTCAATGATTGACCATTATAACTTCAGTTGACTTTTTGGTCAGAGATTGATTTATTGGGTCAATAATTGGTCATTAAGTCAAAAATGACTATTTTGACCAAAATTAACTTTTTGGTCAAAATTAGACCTATTTGGTCAATAGGTTGGTCATCGGGTCAAGGATTGACCATTTTGACCAAAATTAACTTTTTGGTAAGAGGTTGACCTATTAGGTCATTGGGTTGTTCATTGGGTCAAGGATTGACTATTTTGACCAAAGTTGACTTTTTGGTCAAAGATTGACTTACTGAGTCAATAAACTGTCATTAGGTTGAAATTGATTATTTTGACCCAAACTGACTTTTTGGTCAAAAGTTGACCTTTTTGGGTCAACGGGTTGGTCATTCGGTCAATGAATGACCATTTTGACCAAAGTTGACTGTTTGGTCAAAAGTTGAACTATTCGATCAATGGTTTGTAATTGGGTCAAGGATTGACCATTATGTTAAAAGTTGATTTTCTCGTCAAAAGTTGACCTATGGGGTCAATTGGTTGGTCATTAGGTCAAGAATCGACCATTTTGATCAAAGTTGAATTTTTGGTCAAAAGTTAACCAATTATGTCAATGGCTTAGTCATTGGGTCAAGTATTAACCATTTTGACCTAAGTGGAGTTTTTGGTCAAATATTAATTGATTGGATCAATAATTGGTCAGTAGTTCAAAAATTGACTATTTTGAACAAAATTGAAATTTTTGGTCAAAAGTTGATGTATTGAGTCAATGGTTTGGTCATTGTGTTAAAGATTGACCATTTTGACCAAAGCTAACTTTTTGGTCAAAAGTTGACCTATTAGGTATATGGGTTGGTCATTGGGTCAAGGGTTGGTCATTTCGACCAAAGTTGTCTTTTTGGTCAAAGATTGACTTATTAGGCCAATAATTGGTCATTAATTCAAAAATTGACTATTTTGACCAAACTGACTTTTTGGTTAAAAGTTGACTTCTAGGGTTAATGGGTTAGTCATTTGGTCAAGGATTGAAAATTTTGACCAAAGTTGACTTTGTGGTCAAAAGTAAGGCTGGCAATTTGGCTCGTTGTTCGCGGACAGCTCGTGTTTGGCTCGTTAAGTAGCTTGTGTTTGGCTCGTTCGTTAAGCCTAACGAGCCGAACACGAACAAATTTTTAAGCTCGAAATGTTAACGAGCCGAACACGAACAACTGTTTGTTCGATCGTGTTCAGCTCAAATTAGCTCGAAATAAAAAAATAATCATATAATTATTTATATAATAATTAATTATATATATATTATTATATATTAATATATTATATATATTTATATTTAAGTTTAAATCATAACTGCTTGTGTGGTATCGTGGTTATGCTTCTTGTTTCCATTCAATTGGTCCGTAGTTTAAATCTGGCACTAGACATATATTTTTCCAATTAATTTTAACGAGCCAATTTCGAGCCGAACACGAGCCGAACACGAACAAGAATATTTAATTCGAGCCGAACACGAAGACACCTTTCATGAGCCATAACGAACACGAGCCGATTTCGAGCCGAGCTAATTTTGAACGAGCCGAACACGAGCTCTCTCAAGCTCAGCTCGTTTACAGCCCTAGTCAAAAGTTGACCTTTTAAGTCAATGGGTGGTCATTATGTCAGAAATTGACTGTTTTGACCAAAATTGACTTTTTGGTCAAAAGTTGACCTCTTGGGTCAATGAGTGGTCATTAGGTCAAAAATTGACTATTTTGACAAAAATTGACTTTTTTGTCAAAAGTTGACCTATTGGGTCAATGGGTTGGTGATTGGGTCAATGATTGACCATTTTGACCAAAGTTGACTTTTTGGTCAAAAGTTGACCTATTGGCTCTATGAGTTGGTTATCGGGTCAAGGATTGACCAATTTGACCAAAGTTGACTTTTTGGTCAGAAGTTCATCTATTTGGTCAATGGGATGGTCATTGGTCAAAAATTGACTATTTTGATCAAAATTGACTTTTTGGTCAAAAGTTGACGTATTTAGTCAATGGGTTGGTCATTGGGTCAAGGATTGACCATTTTGACCAAAGATGTCTTTTTGGTCAAAAGTTGACCTATTGGGTCAATGGGTTGGTTATTGGGTCAGAAATTGATAATTGTAAGCAAAGTTTACTTTTTGGTCAAAAGATGACCTATTAGGTCTATTGGCTGGTTGTTAGGTTAAAATTTGACTATTTTGACGAAAATTTACTTTTTTGTCAAAAGTTGACCAATTTGGTGGGTATGTCATTGTGTCAAGGATTGACCATTTTGACCAAAATTTATATTTTGGTTAAAAGTTGACTCATTGGGTCAATGGGGTGGTCATTTGGTCAACAATTGAGTATTTTGACCAAAATTGACTTTTTAGTCAAACATTGACCTATTGGGTAAATGGGTGGTCATTGTTGCAAAAATAGACTATTTTGATTAAAATTGACTTTTTTCATCAAAAGTTGACTTTTTGTATCTATGGGTTGGTCATTGGGTCAGAAATCGACCATTTTGACCAAAGTTGAATTTTTGGTCAAATGTTGACCTATTAGGTTAAATGGGTGGTCATTAGGTCAAAAATTGAAAATTTTGACCAAAATTGACAGTTTGGGTAAAAGTTGACCTATTGGGTCAATTAGCTGGTCATTATATCATAAGTTGTCTATTTTAACCAAAATTAACATTTTTGTTAAAAGTTGACCTATTAGGTCAAAGATTGACCATATTGACCATAGTTGACTTGTTGGTCAAAAGTTGACATACTGGGTCAATGAGTTGGTCATTGGGTCAAGGATTGACCATTTTGACCAAAGTTGACTTTCTGGTCGAACATTGACTTATTGGGTTGATAATTAGTCAATAGGTCAAAAATTGACTAGTTTGGCCAAAATTGCATTTTTTGTCAAAAGTTAACCTACTGGGTCAATGGGTTGGTCATTGGGTCAGACATTGACCATTTTGACCAAAGTTGACTTTTTGGTTAAAAGTTGACCTAATGGGTCAATTGGGTGGTCATTAGATCAAAAATTGACTATTTAGACCAAAATTGACTTATTGGTCAAAAGTTGACCTATTGGGTTAATGAGTCAAAAATTGACTATTTTGACCAAAATTGACTTTTTGGTGAAAAGTTGACCTATTAGGTCATTGGGTCAATAATTGACAATTTTGACCATAGTTGACTTTTTGGTCAAAAGTTGACCTATTGGGTCAATGGGTTGGTCATTTGGTCACGGATTGACCATTTTGACCAAAGTTGACCTATTGGGTCAAAAATTGGTCATAAGGTTAAAAATTGATTATTTTGACCAAAATTAAATTTTTGGTCAAATGTTGACCCATTGGGTGAACGGGGTGGTCATTGGTCAGAAATTGACAATTTTGACCAGAGTTGACTTTTTCGTCAATAGTTGACATATTTGGTCAATTAGTTCGTAATTGGGTCAAAAATTAACCATTTTGACCTCAAGATGACTATTTGGTCAAAAGTTGATCTATTGGGTCAATGGTTGGTCATTGGGTCAAAAATTGTCCATTTTGACCAAAGTTGACTTTCTGGTAAAAAGTTGACCTATTGGGTCATTGGGTGGTCTACAGGTCAAAATTCACTTATTTGACCAAAATTGACTTTTTAGTTAAAAGTTGACGTACTGGGTCAATGGGTTTATCATTGGGTCAGTGATTGATCATTTTGACAAAAGTTGACTGTTTGGTTAGAGATTGACTTATTGGGTCAATAATTGGTCATTAGGCCAAAAATTGACTATTTTGACCAAAATTAAATTTTTGGTCAAATGTTAAGCCATTGGGTCAATGGGGTTGTCAATGGGTCAGAAATTTGACATATTGGATCATTGGGATGGTCATTAGGTAAAAAATTGACTATATTTACCAAAATTAACTTTTTGGTCAAAAGAGTACCTATTGTGTCTATGGGTTGGTCATTGTCTCTAGGATTGACTATTTTGACTAAAGTTTACTTTTTGGTCAAAAGTTGACCTATTGGGTCAATAGTTTGGTCATTAGGTCAAGGATTGACCAGTTTGACCAAAGTTAACCTTTTGGTCAGAGATTGACTTATTGGGTCAATAATTGGTCATTATGTCAAAAATTGACAATTTTGGCTAAAAGTTGACCTATTGGGTCTACGGGTTGGTGATTGAGTCAAGGATTGACCATTTTGACCAAAGTTGACTTTTTAGTCAAAAAGTTGACCTATTGGGTTAATGGATTTGTCAATGGGTATGAAATTAACCATTTTGACCAAACTTGACTTTTTGGTCAAAAGTTGACTTGTTGGGTTAATGGGGTGGTCATTAAATCAAAAATTGACAATTTTGACCAAAATTAACATTTTGTTCAAAAGTTGACCAATTAGGTTAATGGGTTGGTCATTGGGTCAAGGATTAACAATTTTGACCAAAGTTGACATTTTGGTCAAAAGTTGACCTATTGGGTCAATGGGTTGGTCATTGAGTAAAAGAATGAAAATTTCGACCAAAGTTTACTTTTTGGTCAGGGATTGACTTATTGGGTCAATAATTGGTCATTTGGTCAGAAACTGTTCATTTTGACAAAAAATTATTTTTTGGTTAAAAGTTAACCCACTGGGTCAATTGGGTGGTCATTATGTCAGAAATTGTCCATTTTGACCAAACATGGTTTTTTGTCAAAAGTTGACCTATTAGGTCAATGGGTTGGTCATTGGGTTAGAAATTGACAAATTTGACCAAACTTGACTTTTTTGTCAAGAGTTGAACTTTTGGGTTAACGGGGTGGTCATTAAGGAGAAAATTGACTGTTTTGACAAAGATTGACTTTTTGGTCAAAAGTTGTCCTATTGGGTCAAGGATTTTGACCAATGTTGCCTTTTTGGTCAAAAGTTGACCTATTAGGTCAATGAGTTAGTTATTGGGTCAAGGATTGACCATTTTGACGAAAGTTGACTTTTTGGTCATTGGGTCAGAAGTTAACCATTTTTACAAAAGTTGACTTTTTGGTCAAAAGTTCATCTATTTGGTCAATGGGATGGTCATTAGGGTAAAAATTGGCTGTTTTGACCAAAATTGACTTTTTGGTCAAAAGTTGAGCTATTTAGTCAATGGGTTGGTCATTGGGTCAAGGATTGACTACTTTGACCAAAGTTGACCTTTTGCCAGGGACTAACTTATTGGGTCAATAATTTGTCATTAGGTCAAAAATTGATTATTTTAAGCAAAATTAAATTTTTGGTCAAAAGTTTACCTGTTGGGTATATGGTGTTGTCATCGTGTTAGAAATTAACCATTTTGACCAAAGTTGACTTTTTGAGTTGATTCGGGTTATGGGTTGGTCATTGGTGATTGACCATTACGATAGGTTAGATTGATTGGATCGATAGACCAAAACTAACTTTTTGGTCAAAAGTTGACCTATTCGGCTAATGGGTTGGTCATTGGGTCAAAGATTGACCATTTAGATCAATTATGTGGTCAAAAGTTGACATAATGGGTCACTGGGTTGGTCAATTAGTAAAGGACTGACCATATTGACCAAAGTGGACTTTTTAGTTAGAGATTCACATATTGGGTCAATTATTGGTCATTAGATCAAAAATTGATTATTTTGACCAAAATTGAATTTTTAGTCAAAAGTTGACTCGTTGGGTCAACGTGGTGGTCATTGGGTCAGAAATTGACCATTTTGACCATAGTTGAGTGTTTAGTTAAAGATTGATCTGTTTTGTCAATGAGTTGGTAATTGGGTCAAGAATTGACCATTTTGACCAAAGATGACTTTTTGGTCAAAAATTGACATATATGGTCAATGGGTGGTCATTAAGTCAAAAATTGTCTATTTTGACCAAAATTGACTTTTTAGCTTAAAGTTGACATATTGGGTCAATGGGTCTATCATTGGCCCAAGGATTGACCATTTTAACAAAAGTTGACTTTTTGGTCAGAGATTGACTTATTGGTTCAATAACTGGTCATTAGGTCAAAAATTGACTATTTTGACCAAAATTGAATTTTTGGTCAAAAGTTAACCCATTGGGTCAATGAGTGGTCATTGGGTCAGAAATTGACCACTTTGACCAAAGTTGACTTTTTCGTCAAAAGATGACATATTTAGTCAACGAGTTCGTAATTGGGTCAAGAATGGACCATTTTGAACAAAGATGACTATTTGGTCAAAAGTTTATCTATTGGGTCAATGAGTTGGTCGTTGGGTCAAAAATTGACTGTTTTGACCAAAGTTGACATTTTGGTCAAAAGCTGACATATTGGGTCAATGTGTGGTCATCAGGTCAAAAATTGACTATTTTGACCAAAATTGACTTTTTGGTTAAAAGTTGACCTACTGGGTCAATGGGTTTATGATTGTGTCAAGGGTTGATCATTTTCACCAAAGTTGTCTTTTTGGTCAGAAATTGACTTATTGGGTCAATAATTGGTCATTAGGTCAAAAATTGACTATTTTGACCAAAATTGAATTTTTTGTCAAAAGTTAACCCATTGGGTCAATGGGGTGGTCAATGGGTCAGAAATTGACCGTTTTGACTATAATTGACTTTTTGGTCAAAAGTTGACTTATTTGGTCAAAGAGTTGGTAATTGGGGCAAGAATTGACCATTTTGACCAAAGATGACTTTTTGGTCAAAAAATGACTAATAGGTCAATGGGTTGGTCATTGGGTAAAAAATTGACCATTTTGGCCAAAGTTAACTTCTTGGTCAAAAGTTGACCTATTGGGTCAATGGGTGGCCATTAGGTCAAAAATTGACTTTTATGACCAAAATTAACTTTTTAGTCAAATGTTGACCTATTGGGTCAACGGGTTTGTCATTGGGTAAAGGTTTGACCATTTTGACCATTGTTGACTTTTTGGTCAGAGATTGACTTATTGGGTCAATAATTGGTCATTAATTCAAAAATTGACTTTTTAGACCAAAATTGACTTTTTGGTTAAAAGTGGACCTATTAGGCTAATGGGTTGGTCATTGGTTCGAGGATTGATCAATTTGACCAAATTTAAAGTTGGCTTTTTGGTCAAAAGTTGACCAATTGGGTCAATGGGTTGGTCATTGGGCCAATGATTGGTCATTTTGACCAAAGTTGACTTTTTGGTCAGAGATTGACTTACTAGGTCAATAATTGGTCAATAGGTAAAAAATTGACTATTTTGACCAAAATTAACTTTTTGGTCAAAAGTTGAACTATTGGGTCAATGGGTTGGTCATTCGGTCAAGGATTGACCTTTTTGACAAAAGTTGACTTTTTGGTCCAAAATTTGCCCGATTGTGTCAATGGGTTGGTTATTGGGTCAAGGATTGACCATTTTGACCAAAGTTATCCTTTTGGTCAAAGATTGACTTATTGGGTCAATAATTTCTTCTTTAGGTCAAAAATTGATTATTTTGATCAAACTTAAATTTTCTTTCAAAAGTTAACCCATTGGGTCAACCCTGTGGTCATTGGATCATAAATTGACCATTTTGATCAAAGTTGACTTTTTGGTCAAAAGTTGACCTATTTGGTCAATGAGTTGGTAATTTGGTCAAGAATTGACCATTTTGACCGAAGATGACTTTTTTGTCAAAAGTTGATCTATTGGTTTAATGGGTTGGTCATTGGTTCAAAAATTGACCATTTTGACCAAAGTTGACTTTTTGGTGAAAAGTTGACCTATTGGGTCAATAGGTGGTCATTAGGTCAAAAATTGATTATTTTGACCTAAATTGATTTTTGATCAAAAGTTGACATATTGGGTCAATGAGTTGGTCATTGGGTCAATGATTGACCATTTTGACCAAAGTTGACATTTTTGGTTAGAGATTGACTTATTAGGTCAATAATTGGTCATTAATTCAAAAATTGACTATTTTGACCAAATTTGACTTTTTGGTCTAAAGTTGACCTATTAGGCTAATGGGTTGGTCATGGGTCAATGATTGATCATTTTCACCAAAGTTAACTTTTTGGTCAAAAGTTGACCTATTGGGTCAATGGGTTGGTCATTGGGTCAAGAATTGACCATTTGACCAAAGTTGATTTCTTGGTCATAGATTGGCTTGCTGGGTCAATTATCGATCTTTAGGTCAAAAATTGAGTATTTTGACCAAAATTGACTTTTTAGTCAAAAGTTGACTTATTGGGTCAATGGGTTTGTCATTATGTCAAGGATTGTCCATTTTGACCAAAGTTGACTCTTTGGTAAGAAATTGACTTATTGGGTCAATAATTGGTCATTAGGTCAAAAATTGACTATTTTATACAAAATTGAGTTTTTGGTCAAAAGTTAACCTATTGGGTGAACGGGGAGGTCATTGGGTCAGAAATTGACCATTTTTACCAAAGTTGACTTTTTGTCAAAAGTTTACTTATTTGGTCACTGAGTTGGTAATTTGGTCAAGAATTGACCATTTTGACCAAAGATGACTTTTTGGTCAAAAGTTGACCTATTGGGTCTAGGGGTTGGTCATTGGGTCAAAAATTGACCATTTTGACCAAAGTTGACTTTTTGGCTAAAAGTTGACCTCTTGGGTCAATGGGTGTTCATTATGTCAAAAATTAACTATTTAACCAAAATTTACTTTTTGGTCAAAAGTTGACCTATGGGGTCAATGGGTGTCATTGCGTCAAGGATTGACCATTTTGACCAAAGTTCACTTTTTGGACAGAGATAGACTTATCGGGTCAATAATTGGTCTTTAATTTAAAATTTGACTATTTTGACAAAAATTGATTTTTTAGTCAAAAGTTGACCTATTAGACCAATGGGTTAGTCATTGGGTCAAGGATTAATCATTTTGACTAAAGTTGGCTTTTTGGTCAAAAGTTGACCTATTGGGTCAATGAGTTGGTCATTGGGTCAAGGATTGATCATTTAGATCAAAGTTTACTTTTTGGTCAGAGATTGACTTACTGGGTCAATAATTAGTCATTAGGTCAAAAATTAAATATTTTGACCAAAAGTTAACTTTTTAGTCAAAAGTTGACCTATTGGGTCAATGAGTTACTCATTGTGTTAAGGATTTACCATTTTGACCAAAGTTGACTTTTTGGTCATAAATTGGCTGATTGGACAATAATTGGTCATTAGGTCAAAAATTGACTATTTTGATCAAAATTGAATTTTTGGTCAAAAATTAACCCATTCGGTGAACGGAGTGGCCATTGGGTCAGAAATTGACCATTTTGACCAAATATGTCTTTTTGGTCAAAAGTCGACCTGTTGGGTCAATGGGTTGGTCATTGGGTCAAAATTTGACCATTTTGACCAAAGTTGACTTTTTGTACAAAAGTTGACCTATTGAGTTAATGGGTGTTCATTTGGTCAAAAATTGACTATTTTGACAAAAATTGACTATGGGTCAAAAGTTGATCTATTGGGTCAAAAGTTGACCTATTGGGTCAATGGGTTTGTCATTGGGTCAAGGATTGACCATTTTGACCAAAGTTGACTTTTTGGTTAGAGATTGACTTATTTGGTCAATAATTGGTCATTAATTTTAAAATTGGCTGTTTTGACCAAAATTGACTTTTTGGTCTATAGTTGACCTATTAAGCCAATGGGTTGGTGATTGGCTCAATGAATGATCATTTTCACCAAAGTTGACTTTTTAGTCAAAAGTTGACCTATTGGGTTAATGGGTTGGTCATTGGGTCAAGGATTGACCATTTTCACCAAAGTTGAATTTTTGGTCACAGATTGGCTTGCTAGGTCAATAATCGATCATTAGGTCAAAAATTGAGTATTTTGACCAAAATTTACTTTTTGGTCAAAAGTTGACCTATTGGGTCAATGGGTTTGTCTTTGTGTCAAGGATTGACCATTTTGACAAAATTTGACTTTTTGGTAAGAAATTGACTTATTGGGTCAATAATTGGTCATTCGGTCGAAAATTGACTATTTTATACAAAATTGAGTTTTTGGTTAAAAGTTAACCCATTGGGTGAACGGGGTGGTCATTGGGTCAGAAATTGACCATTTTGACCAAAGTTGACTTTTTTGTCAAAAGTTGACTTATTTGGTCAATGAGTTGGTAATTTGGTCAAGAATTGACCATTCTGACCAAAGATGACTTTTTGGTCAAAAGTTGACCTATTTGGTCTATGGGTTGGTCATTGGGTCAAAAATTGACCATTTTGACCAAAGTTGACTTTTTGGCTAAAAGTTGACCTCTTGGGTCAATGGGTGTTCATTATGTCAAAAATTAACTATTTTGACCAAAATTTACTTTTTGATCAAAAGTTGACTTATGGAGTCAATGGGTGTCATTGGGTCAACGATTGACCATTTTGACCAAAGTTCACTTTTTGGTCAGAGATAGACTTATCGGATCAATAACTGGTGTTTAATTCAAAATTTGACTATTTTAACAAATATTGATTTTTTAGTCAAAAGTTGACCTATTAGACTAACGGGTTGGTCATTGGGTCAAGGATTAATCATTTTGACAAAAGTTGACTTTTTGGTCAAAAGTTGACCTATTAGGTCAATGGGCTAGTCATTGGGTCAAGAATTGATCATTTAGACCAAACTTGACTTTTTGGTCGGAGATTAACTTATTGTGTCAATAATTGGTCATTAGGTCAAAAATTGAATATTTTGACCAAAATTAACTTTTTGGTCAAAAGTTGACCTATTTGGTCAATAGGTTATTCATTGTGTCAAGGATTGACAATTTTGACCAAAGTTTACTTTTTGGTCAGAAATGGACTTATTAGGTCAATAATTGGTGATTAGGTCAAAAATTGATTATTTTGATCAAAATTGAATTTTTGGTCAAAAAATAACCCATTCGGTGAACGGAGTAGTCATTGGGTCAGAAATTGACCATTTTGACCAAATATCTCTTTTTGGTCAAAAGTTGACCTATTGAGTCAATGTGTTGGTCATTGGGTCAAAAATTGACCATTTTAACCAAAGTTGACTTTTTGGTCAAAAGTTGACCTATCGGGTCAATGGGTGTTCATTTGGTAAAAAATTGAGTATTTTGACAAAAATTGACTTTTGGGTCAAAAGTTGACCTATTGGGTCAATGGGTTTGTCATTGGATCAAGGATTGACCATTTTGACCAAAGTTGTCTTTTTGGTGAGGTAAACTTATTAGGTTAATAATTGGTCTTTAATTCAAAATTTGATTGTTTGACCAAAATTGACTTTTTGGTCAAAAGTTGACCTATTAAGTAAATGGGTTGGTCATTGGGTCAAGGATTTATCTTTTGACTAAAGTTGACTTTTTGGTCAATAGTTGACCTTTCAGGTCAATCGGTTGGTCGTCGGGTCAAGGATTGACCATTTTGACCAAAGTTGACTTTTTTGTCATAAATTTACTTATTGGTTCAATTATTAGTTATTAGGTCAAAAATTGACTATTTTGACCAAAATTGAATTTTTGGTCGAAAGTTAACCCATTGGGTCAACGGGGTGGTCATTGGGTCAGAAATTGACCATTTTGACGAAAGTTGACTTTTTGGTCAAAAGTTGATCTACTGGGTCAATGAGTTGGTCTTTGGGTCAGAATTGACCATTTTTACCAAAGATGACTTTTTGGTCAAAAGTTGACCTATTGAGTCAATGGTCATTGGGTCAAAAATTGACCATTTTGACAAAAGTTGACTTTTTGGTCAAAAGTTGACCTATTTAAGTCATTGGGTGGTCATTAGGTCAAAAATTGACTATTTTGACGAAAATTGACTTTTTGGTCATAAGTTGACCTGTTGGATCAATGGGTTTGTCATTGGGTTAAGGATTGATCATTTTGACCAAAGTTGACTTTTCGGTCAAAGATTGACTTATTGGGTCAATAATTGGTCATTAAATAAAAATTTGACTATTTTGACCAAAATTGACTTTTTTGGACAATGGGTTGGTCATTGGCTCAAGGATTAATCACTTTGACCGAGTTAACTTTTTGGTTAAAAGTTGACCTATTTAGGTCAATGAGGCAGTCATTAGGTAAAAAATTAACAATTTTAAGAAAATATGACCTATTGTGTCAATGGGTTGGTCATTGGGTAAAAAATTGGTCTTTAGGTCAAAAATTAACTTTTTGGTAAAAATATTACCTATTGTGTCAATGGGTTGGTCATTGGGTCAATGATTGACCATTTTGACCAAAGTTGTCTTTTTGGTCAAAAATTTACCTATTTAGGTTAATGAGGCGGTCATTAGGTCGAAATTTGACAATTTTGACCAAAATTGACTTTTTGGTTAAAAGTTGACCTATTGGTTCAGTGGGTTGGTCATTGGGTCAAGGATTAACCATTTTGGCTAAAGTTGACTTTTTAGTCAAAAGTTGAGATATTGGGTCAATGGGTTGGTCATTGGATCAAGGATTGACCATATTCACCAAAGTTGCATATAGGTATTTGTGTCAGAAATTGACCATTTTGACCAAATTTGACTTTTTGGTCAAAAGTTGACCTTTTGGGTCAATGAGGTGGTCATTAAGTCAAAAATTGACAATTTTGACCAAAATTGACTTTTTGGTCAAAAGTTGTCCTTTTGGGTCAATGAGTTGGTCATTGGGTCAAGGATTGACCATTTTGACCAAAGTTAATTTTTTGGTCAAAAGTTGACCAATTGGGTCAATGGGTTAGTCATTGGGTCATGGATTGAACATCTTAACCAAAGTTATCTTTTTGGTCAAAAGTTGACCTGTTAGGTCAATAATTAATTGGTCATTAAGTATAAAATTTACTATTTTGACCAAAATTAACTTTTGGGTCAAAAGTCGATCTATTGGGTCAGTGAGTTCGTCATTGGGTTAAGGATTTAGCATTTTGACCAAAGTTGACTTTTTGGGCAAAAGTTGAGCTATTAGGTAATGGGTTTGTCATTGGGTCAAGGATTGACCATTATGACCAAAGTTGACTTTTTTGTTAGAGATTGACTTATTGGGTCAATAATTGTTCATTAGGTTAAAAGTCGACTATTTTGACCCAAATTGACATTTTGTTCAAAAGTTCACTTATTGGGTCATTGCATTGGTCATTGGGTCAAGAAATGACCATTTTGACCAAAGTTGATTTTTTGGTCAAAAGTTGACATATTGGGTCAAAAGGTTGGTAATTGGATCAAGGATTGACCATTTTTACCAAAGTTGACTTTTTGGTCAGAGATTAACTTATTGGGTCAATAATTGGTCATTAACTCAAAAATTGACTTTTTGGTCAAAAGTTGACCTATTAGGCCAATGAGTAGGTCATTGGGTCAAGGATTGATCATTTTGACCAAAGTTGACTTTTTGGTCAAAAGTTGACCTATTGGGTCAATGGGTTGGTCATTGGGTCAATGATTGACCATTTTGACTAAAGTTGACTTTTTGGTCAGAGATTGACTTATTAGGTCAATAATTGGTCATTAGGTCAAAAATTGATTATTTTGACCAAAATTTTTTAGTCAAAAATTGACCCATTGTGTCATAAATTGACCATTTTGACAAAAGTTGACTTTTTGGTCAAAAGTTGACATATTTGGTAAATGAGTTGGTAATTGGGTCAAGAATTGACCATTTTGACTGAAGATGACTTTTTGGTCGAAAGTTGATCTATTGGGTCAATGGGTTGGTGATTGGGTAAAAAAATGACAATTTTGATCAAAGTTGACTTTTTGGTCAATAGTTGACCTATTGGGTCAAAGGGTTGGTCATTGACCTTCTTGACCATAGTTTACTTTTCTTGGTCAGAGATTGACTTATTGGGTCAATAATTGGTCTTGAGGTCAAAAAATGATTATTTTGACCAAAATTTATTTTATTCATCAAAAGTTGACCCATTGGGTCAGAAATTGAGCATTTTGACAAAAGTTGACTTTTTAGTCAATAGTTGATCTTTTTGGTCAATGAGATGGTAATTGGGTCAAGAATTGACCATTCTGACCGAAGATGACTTTTTGGTTAGAAGTTGATCTATTGGGCAATGGGTTGGTCATTAGGTCAAAAATTGACTATTTTGTCCAATATTGACGTTTTGGTCAAAAGTTGACCTATTGGGTCAATGGGTTTGTCAGTCAAACATTGGCCATTTTAACCAAGTTGACTTTTTGGTTAGAGATTTATTTATTGGGTCAATAATTGGTCATTAGGTCAAAGATTACCTATTTTGACCAAAATTGATTTTTGGTCAAAAGTTAACCCATTAGGTCAACGGAGTGGTCTTCGGGTCAGAAATTGACCATTTTGACCAAAGTTGACTTTTTGGTCAAAAGTTGACTTTTTGGTCAAAAGTTGACTTATTTGGTCAATGAGTTGGTAATTGGGTCAGGAATTAATCATTTTGACCAAAGTTGACTTTTTTGGTCAAAAGTTGACCTATTGGGTCAATTGGGTGGTCATTAGGTCAAAAATTGACCATTTTAACCAAAGTTGACTTTTTGGTCAAAAGTTAACCTATTGGTTCAATGGGTGGTCATTAGGTCAAAACTTGACTATTTTGACCAAAATTGTCTTTTTGGTCAATAGTGGACCTATTGGATCAATGGGTGTGTCATTGGGTAAAGGATTGACTATTTTAACCAAAGTTAACTTTTTGATCAGAGATTGACTTATTGGGTCAATAATTGGTAAATAATTCAAAAATTGACTATTTTGACAAAAATTGACTTTTTCTTCAAAAGTTGACCTATAAGGCCATGAGGTTGGTCATTGGGTCAAGGATTGATCATTTTGACCAAAGTTGACTTTTTGGTCAAAAGTTGACCTATTGGGTCAATGGGTTAGTCATTGGGTGAAGGATTTACCATTTTGACCAAAGTTGACTTTTTGGTCAGAGATTGGTTTACTGAGTCAATAATTGGTCATTTGGTCAAAAATTGACTATTTTGACTAAAATTAACTTTTTGGTTAAAAGTTGACCTGTTGGGTCAATGGCTTGGTCATTGGGTTAAGGATTAACCATTTTGACCAAAGTTGACTTTTTGGTCAAAAGTTGACTTATTGGGTCAATGGGTTGGTCATTTTGACCAAAGTTGAATTTTTGGTCAGAGATTAGCTTACTGTGTCAATAATTTGTCATTAGCTCAAAAACTGACTATTTTGACCAAAATAGATTTTTTGGTCGAAATAGTGAATTTTTGGTCAAAAGCTAACCCATTGGGTCAATGAGGTGATCATTGGGTCAGAAATTGACCATTTTAACCAATGTTGAATTTTTGGTCAAAAGCTGACCTGTTTGGTCAATGAGTTGGTAATTTGGTTAAGAATTGACAATTTTGACCAAAGATGACTTTTTTGTCAAAAGTTGACCTATTGGTTCAAAGGGTTGGTCATTAGGTCAAAAATTGACCATTTTGACCAAAGTTGACTTTTTGGTCAAAAGTTAACCTATTGGGTCAATGGGTGTTCATTAGGTCAAAAATTAATAATTTTGACCAAAGTTGACCTATTGGTTCAATGAGTTGGTCATTAGGTCAAAAATTGACCATTTTGACCAAAGTTGTCTTTTTGGTCAAAAGTTGACCTATTAGGTAAATGGATTTGTCATTGGGTCAAGGATTGACCATTTGACCAAAGTTGACTTTTTGGTTCGAGATTGACTTATAGGGTCAATAATTGGTCATTAGGTCAAAAATTTATTATTTTGACCAAATTTGAATTTTTTGTAAAAATTTAACCCATTAGGTCGACGGGGTGGTCATTGAGTCAGAAATTGACCATTTTGACCAAAGTTAACTTTTTGGTCAAAAGTTGACCTATTTGGTAAATGAGTTGGTAATTGGGCTAAGAATTAACCATTTTGACCAAAGATTACTTTTTGGTCAAAAGTTGGCCTATTGGGTCAATGGGTCTAAAAATGACAATTTTAACCAAAGTTGACTTTTTGGTCAAAAGTTGACCTATTGAGTTAATGGGTGGTGATTTAGTCAAAAATTTACTATTTTTCCAAAATTCACTTTTTTTGGTTAAATGTTGACCATTGGGTCAATGGGTTTGTGATTGGGTCAAGGATTGACCATTTTAACCAAAGTTGACTTTTTGGTCAAAGATTGACTTATTGGGTCAATAAATTGTCATTAACTCAAAAATTGATTATTTGGTCAAAAGTTAATCTTTTAGGCCAACTGGTTGGTCATTAGGTCAAGGTTTGATCATTTAGACCAAAGTTGACTTATTGGTAAAAAGTTGACATATTGGGTCAAAGGGTTGGTCATTAGGTTAAGGATTGACCATTTTGACAAAAGTTGACTTTTTGGTCAGTGATTGACTTATTGGGTTAATAATTGGTCATTAATTTAAAAATTGACTATTTTGGCAAAAATTGGCTTTTTGGTCTAAAGTTGACCTATTAGGCCAATGGGTTGGTCATTGGGTGAATGATTGATCATTTTCACCAAAGTTGACTTTTTGGTCAAAAGTTGACTTATTGGGTCAATGGGTTGGTCATTGGGTCAAGGATTGAGCATTTTGACCAAAGTTAATTTTTTGGTCAAAAGTTGACCTATTGGGCCAATGAGTTGGTCATTATGTCAGAAATTGACTATTTTTACCAAAATTGACTTTTTGGTCAATAGTTGACCTATTTGGTCTTTGGGTCAAAGATTGACAATTTTGACCATAGTTGACTTTTTGGTCAAAAGTTGACCGATTGGGTCAATGGGTCAATCATTGACCATTTTGACCAAAGTTGACCTTTTGGTCTGAGATTAACTTATTGGGTCAATAATTGGTCATTTCGTCAAAAATTAACTATTTTGACCAAAATTTAGTTTTTTTTGTTAAAAGTTGACCCATTGGGTCAATAGGGTGGTCATTGTGTCAGAAATTGACCATTTTGACCAAACATGACTTTTTGGTCAAAAGTTCACATATTGGGTCAATGGGGTGGTCATTAGTTAAAAAATTGACTATATTGACCAAAATTAACTTTTTGGTCAAAAGTTAACCAATTGTGTCAATGGGTTGATCACTGTGTCAAGGATTGACTATTTCGACTAAATCTCACTTTTTGGTCGAAAGTTGACCTATTGGGTCAATGGGCTGGTCATTTGGTCAAGGATAGACCATATTGACCAAAGTTGACCTTATGGTCAGAGATTGACTTATTGGGCCAATAATGGGTCATTATGTCAAAAATTAACTATTTTGGTCAAAAGTTGACCTATTGGGTCTACAGGTTGGTCATTCGGTCAAGGATTGACCATTTTGTCCAAAGTTGACCTTTTGGTCAAAAGTTGACCTATTGGGTTAATGGGTTAGTCATTGAGTCAATAATTGACTATTTTATCCAAACTTGACTTTTTTGTCAAAAGTTGACCTATTGGGTGAATGGGTTGTCATTTGGTCAAGGATTGACTAAAGTTGACTTTTTGGTCAGAGATTGACTTATTGGGTCAATAAGTGGTCATTAGGACAAAAATTGACTATTTTGACCAAAATTGAATTTTTAGTCAAAAGTTAACCAATTGGGTCGACAGGGTGGTCATTGGGTCAGAAATTGACCAATTTGACCAAAGATGACTTTTTGGTCCGATGTTGACCTATTTTGACCAAAATTGGATTTTTAGTCAAAAGTTCGCTTATTGGGACAATGGGGTGCTCATTGGGTTAGAGATTGGCCATTTTGACAAAAGTTGACTTTTTGGTCAAAAGTTAACCTATTTGGTCAACGAGTTGGTAATTGGGTGAAGATTTGATAATTTTGACCAAAGGTGACTTTATGGTCAAAAGTTGTCCTTTTGGGTTAATCGGTTGGTCATTGGGTCAAAAATTGACCATTTTGACCAAAGTTGACTTTTTGGCCAAAAGTTGACCTATTGAGTCAATGGTTGGTCATTATGTCAAAAATTGACTATTTTGGCCAAAATTGACTTTTTGGTCAAATGTCGACCTATTGGGTCAATGAGTTTGTCATTGGGTCAAGGATTGACCATTTTGACCAAAATTGACTTTTTGGTCAGAGATTGACTTATTTGATCAATAATTGGTCATTAATTCAAAAATTGACTTTGTTGGTCATAAGGTCAAAAATTGACAACTTTGACTAAAATTGATTTTTTTGGTCAAAAGTTGACCAATTGGGTCGGTGGGCTAATCATTGGATCAAGGATTGACCATTTTGACTAAAGTTGACTTTTTGGTCAAAAGTTGACATATTGGGTCAATGGGTTAAGGATTGACCATTTTGACCAAAGTTGACTTTTGGTCTGAGATTGACTTATTGGGTCAATAATTGGTCATTAAGTCAAAAAGTTGATTAATTTGATAAAAATTAAATTTTGGTCAAAAGTTGACCCATTGGGTCAACAGGGTGGTCATTGGGTCAGAAGTTGACCATTTTGACCAAAGTCAACTTTTTGTTCAAAAGTTGACCTATTTAGTCAATGTGTTGGTTATTGGGTCAAGAATTGACCATTTTGACTGAAGATGAATTTTTGGTCAAAATTTGATCTTTTAGGTCAATGGGTTGGTCATTGGGTCAAAAATATGCCATTTTGATCAAAGTTTACTTTTTGGTCAAAAGTTGACCTATTGGGTCAATGGGTGGTCATTTGGTCAAAAATTGACTATTTTGACAAAAATTTACTTTTTGGTCAAAAGTTGACCTATTAGGTCAATGGGTTTGTCATTGGGTCAAGGATTGACCATTTTGACCAAAGATGACTTTTTGGTCAGAGATTGATTTATTTGGTCAATAATTGGTCATTAGGTCAAAAATTGACAATTTTGACCAAAATTAAATTTTTGGTCAAAAGTTAACCCATTAGGTCAACGGGGTGGTCATTGGGTCAAAAATTCACCATTTTGTCAAAAGTTGACCTATTTGGTGAATGAGTTGGGAAATTGGGTCAAAAATTGTCCAATTTGACCAAAAAATGAATTTTTAGTCAAAAGTTGACCTATTGGGTCAAAGGATTGGTCATTGGGTCAAAAATTGACCAAAGTTAACTTTTTGGTCAAAAGTTGACCAATTGGGTCAATGGGTGGTCATTAGGTCAAAAATTAACTATTTGGAACAAAATTGACTTTTTGGTCAAATGTTGATCTATTGAGTCAATGGGTTTGTCATTAGGTCAAGGATTGACCATGTTGGCCAAAGTTGACTTTTTTGTTAGTGATTGACTTATTGGGTCCATAATTGGTCATTAAATAAAAAATTAACTATTTTGACCAAAATTGTCTTTTTGGTCAAAAGTTGAGCTATTGGTACAATGGGCTAGTCATTGGATCGAGGATAGATCATTTTCACTAAAGTTGACTTTTTGGTCAAAAGTTGACCAATTGGGTCAATGGGTTACTGATTGGGTCAAGGATTGACCATTTTAACCAAAGTTGACTTTTTGGTCATAGAATGGCTTACTGGGTCAATTATTGGTCATTTGGTCAAAAATTGACTTTTTGGTCAAAAGTTAACCCACTGGGTCAATGGGTTGGTCATTGGGTCAATGATTGACCATCTTGACCAAAGTTGACTTTTTGGTTCTAAGTTGACCTATTGGGTCAATGGGTTGGTCATTGGGTCAAGGATTAACCATTTTGACCAAAGTTGACATTTTGGTTAGAGATTGACTTGTTGTGTCAATAATTGGTCATTGGGTCAAAAATTACTTATTTTGACCAAAATTAAAATTTTTGTCAGAATTTGACCCATTGGGTCAACGGGGAGGTCAATGCGTCAGAAATTTACCATTTTGATCAAAGTTTACTTTTTGGTCAAAAGTTGACATATTTGATCAATGATTTGGTAATTGGGTCAAGAATTGACCATTTTGACCGAAGATGACTTTTTATTCAAAAGTTGACTTATTAGGTTAGTGGGTTAGTCATTGGGTCAAAATTGACCATTTTGAACAAAGTTTACTTATTCGTCAAAAGTTGACATATTTGGTCAATGAGTTGCTAATTGGGTTAACAATTGACCATTTTAACCGAAGATGACTTTTTGGACAAAATTTGATCTATTAGGTTAATGGGTTTGTCATTGAATCAAAAATTACCATTTTGACCAAACTTTACTTTTTGGTCAAAAGTTGACCTATTGTGTCAATGGGTAATCATTAGGTCAAAAATTGACTATTTTGACCAAAATTGATTTTTTGGTCAAAAGAAGACCTAATGGGTCTGTGGGTTGGTCATTGGGTCAGAGATTGACCATTTTGAACAAAGTTGACTTTTTGTCAAAAGTTGACCTATTTGGTCAATTAGTTAAGGATTGACCATTTTGACTAAAGTTGACTTTTTGGTCTGAGATTGACTTATTGAGTCAATAATTGGTCATTAGGTCAAAAAATTGACTATTTTGATCAAAATTAAATTTTTTGTCAAAAGTTGACCCATTGATTCAACGGGGTGGTCATTGGGTCAGAAATTGACCATTTTGACAAAAGTTAACATTTTGTTCAAAAGTTGACCTATTTGGTCAATGTGTTGGTAATTGGGTTAAGAATTGACCATTTTGACCGAAGATGACTTTTTGGTCAAAATTTGATCTATTATGTCAATGGGTTGGTCATTGGGTCGAAAATTGACCATTTTGACTAAAGATGAGTTTTTGGTCAAAAGTTGACCTAGTGGGTCAATGGGTTGATCATTGGGTCAAGAATTAACCAAAGTTAACTTTTTGGTCAAAAGTTGAAGTGGGTGGTCATAGGTCAAAAATTTACTATTTTGACCAAAATTGACTTTATGGTTAAATGTTGAACCATTGGGTCAATGGGTTGGCTAATGGGTTGGTCATTGGGTCAAGGACTGACCATTTTGACCAAAGTTGACTTTTTGGTTAGAGTTTGACTTACTGGGTCAATAATTGGCCAATAGACAAAACTTGACTATTTTGACCAAAATTAACTTTTTGGTCAAAAGTTGACCTGTTGGGCTAATGGGTTGGTCATTGGGTCAAGGATTGACCATTTCGATCAAAAATGACTTTGTGGTCAAATGTTGACATATTCGGTCAAAGGGTTGGTCAATTTGTCAAGGATTGACTATTTTGACCAAAGTTGACTTTTTAGTTAGAGATTCACATATTGGGTCAATCATTGGTCATTAGGTAAAAAATTGATTATTTTGACTAAAGTTGAATTTTTAGTCAAAAGCTGAACCGTTGGGTTAATGTGGTGGTCGTTGGGTCAGAAATTTACCATTTTGACCAAAGTTGACTTTTTAGTTAAAGATTGATCTATTTTGTCAAAGAGTTGGTACTTGGGTCAAGAATTGACCATTTTTTACCAAAGATGACTTTTTGGTCAAAAATCGACCTATATGGTCAATTGGTGGTCATTAAGTCAAAAATTATCTATTTTGACCAAAAGTTGACTTTTTAGACAAAAGTCGACATATTAGGTCAATGGATTTATCATTGGGCCAAGGATTGACCATTTTGACAGAAGTTAAATTTTTGGACAGAGATTGAATTAATAGGTCAATAACTGGTCATTAGGTCAAACATTGACATTTTGACCAAAATTGAATTTTTGGTCAGAAGTTAACCCCTTGGGTCAACGGGGTAGTCATTGGGTTAGAAATTGACCATTTTGAACAAAATTGACTTTTTCGTCAAAAGTTAACATATTTGGTCAATGAGTTCATAATTGGGTAGAGAATGGACCATTTTATTTGAAGATGACTATTTGGTCAAAAGTTGATCTATTGGGTCAATGGGTTGGTCATTGGGTCAAAAATTGACCGTTTTGACCAAAGTTGACTTTTTGGTCAAAAGCTGACATATTGGGTCAACGTGTGGTCATCAGGTTAAAAATTGACTATTTTGACCAAAATTGACATTTTAGTTAAAAGTTGACCTACTGGGTCAATGGGTTTATCATTGGGTTAAGGATTGATCATTTTGACATAAGTTGTCTTTTTGGTCATAAATTGACTTATTGGGTCAATAAATGGTCATTAGGTCAAAAATTGACTATTTTGACCAAAATTGAATTTTTGGTCAAAAGTTGACCTATTGAGTCAATGGGCTGGTCAATGGGTCAAAATTTACCGTTTCGACCAAAGTTGACTTTTTGGTCAAAAGTCGACTTATTTGGTTAAAGAGTTGTAATTCGGTCAAGAATCGACTATTTTAACAAAATCGATTTTTGGTCAAAAGTCGACTTATCGGGTCAACTGGGTTCGTCATTGGGTCAAGGATCACCATTTTCGACTCAAAGTCAACTTTTTTAGTTAGAGATTCACATATTGGGTCAATAATCGGTCATTAAGTCAAAATTGATCATTAGGTCAATCGGAGGGTCATTCGAGCTAAGAAATTGACCATTTTAACTAAAGTCTGACTATTTAGTTAAAGATTAATCTATTTTGTCAATGAGTTGTAATTGGGTTAAGAATTGACCATTTTGTTCAAAGATGGCTTTTTGGTCAAAAATTGACCTATATGGTCAATGGGTGGTCATTAAGTCAAAAATTATCTATTTTGACCAAAATTGACTTTTTTGCCAAAAGTTGACATATTGGGTCAATAGGTTTATCATCGGGCCAAGAATCGACCATTTCGACGAAAGTCGATTTTTGGTCGAGATCGACTTATTGGGTCAATAATTGTCATTAGGTTAAAATCGACTATTTTGACCAAAATTGAATTTTTCGTCAAAAGTTAACCGATTAGGTCAACGGCATGGTCATCGGGTCGAAAATTGACCATTTTGACCAAAGTCGACTTTTTTGTCAAAAGTCGATGTATTTGGCCAATGAGTTCGTAATCAGGTCAAGAATGGACCATTTTGACCGAAGATGACTATTTGGTCAAAAGTTGAACTATTGGGTCAATGGGTTGGTCATTGTGTCAAAAATTGACCATTTTGACCAAAGTTGACTTTTTGGTCAACAGTTGACATATTGGGTCAATTTGTGGTTATCAAGTCAAAAATTGACTATTTTGACCAAAATTGACTTTTTTGTTAAAAGTTGACCTACTGGGTCAATGAGTTTGTCATTAAGTCAAGGATCGATCATTTCGACCAAAGTCGTCTTTTGGTCAAAAATCGACTTATCAGATCAATAATTGGTCATTGATAAAAAAAGAACTATTTTGACCAAAATTCAATTTTTGGTCAAAAGCAAACCCATTGGGTCAATAGGGTTGTCAAAGGGTCAGAAATTGACCATTTTGACCAAAGTTGACTTTTTTGTCAAAAGTTGACATATTTGGTCAAAGAGTTGGTAATTTGGGCAAGAATTGACCATTTTGACCAAAGATGACTTTTTGGTCAAAAGTTGACCTATTGGGTCAATGGGTTGGTCATTAGGTAAAAAAAATGACCATTTTGACCAAAGCTGACTTTTTGGTCAAAAATTGACTCATTGGGTCACTGGGTGGCCATTAGATCAAAAATTGACTGTTATGACCAAAATTAACTTTTTGGTCAAATGTTGACCTATTGGGTCAATGGGTTTGTCATTCGGTAAAGGATTGACGATTTTGACTAATGTTAAATTATTAGTCAGAGATTAACTTATTGGGTCAATAATTGTTTATTAGTTCAAAAATTGAGTATTTTGACCAAAATTGACTTTTTGGTTAAAAGTTGATCTTTTAGGCCAATGGGTTAGTCATTGGTTCAAGGCGTGATCATTTTGACCAAAGTTGACTTTTGGTCAAAAGTCGACTTAATCGGGTCAATGGGTCAGTCATTGGGCCAAGGATCGACCATTTCGACCAAAGTTGACTTTTGGGTCAGAGATTGACTTATTGGGTCAATAATCGATCAATAGGTCAAAAACTAACTATTTTGACCAAAATTGACTTTTTGGTCAAAAGTTGACCTATTGGGTCAATGGGTTGCTCATTCGGTCACCTTTTTGACAAAATTTGACGTTTTGGTCCAAAGTTGTTCTATTAGGTCAATGGGTTGGTTATTGGGACAAGGATTAACCATTTTGACCAAAGTTGACCTTTTGGTCAGAGATTGACTTATTGGGTCAATAATTTTATCATTAGGTCAAAAATTGATTATTTTGACCAAAATTAAATTTTTTGTCAAAAGTTAACCCATTGGGTCAACCGTGTGGTCAGTGGGTCAGAAATTGACCATTTTGATTAAAGTGGACTTCTCTGGTCAAAAGTTGACCTATTTGTTCAATGAGTTGGTAATTGGGTCAAGAATTGACTATTTTGTCTGAAGATGACTTTTTGGTCAAAAGTTGATATATTGGGTCAAAGGGTTGGTCATTGGTTCAAAAATTGACCATTTTGTCCAAAGTTAACTTTTTGGTCAAAAGTTGACCTATTGGGTCAATAGGTGGTCATTAGGTTAAAAATTGACTATTTTGACCCACATTAAATTTTTTATCAAAAGTTGAACTATTGGGTCAATGGGTTTTTCATTAGGTTAAGGATTGACCATTTTGACCAAAGTTGACTTTTGTTCAGAGATTGACTTATAGGGTCAATAATTGGTCATTAATTCAAAAATGGATTATTTTGACCAAAATTGACTTTTTGGTCTAAAGTTTACCTATTAGGTCAATGGGTTGGTCATTGGGTCAATGATTGATCATTTTCACCAAAGTTGACTTTTTGGTCAAAAGTTGACTTATAGGGTCAATGGGTTGGTCATTGGGTCGAGGATTGACCATTTTGACAAAAGTTGATGTTTTAGTCATAGATTAGCTTACTGGGTCAATAATTGATCATTAGGTCAAAAATTGTGTATTTTAACAAAAATATATCTTTTTGGTCAAAAGTTGACCTATTGGGTCGTTGTCAAGGATTGACAAATTATTGGGTCAATAATTGATCATTAGGTCAAAAATTGACTATTTTATACAAAATTGAGTTTTTGGTCCAAAGTTAACCTAGTGGGAGAACGGGGTGGTCATTGTGTCAGAAACTGACCATTTTAACCAAAGTTGACATTTTTTTCAAAAGTTGACTTATTTGGTCAAGAATTGACTATTTTGACCAAAGATGACGTTTTGGTCAAAAGTTGACCTATTGGGTCTATGGGTTTGTCATTGGGTTAAAAATCGACCATTTTAACCAAAGTTAACTTTTTGGTTAAAAGTCGACCTATTGGGTCAATGGGTGTTCATTATGTCAAAAATTAACTATTTTGACCAAAATTTACTTTTTGGTCAAAAGTTGACCTATGGGGTCAATGGGTGTCATTCGGTCAAGGATTGACCATTGTAACCAAAGTTCACTTTTTGGTCAGAGATAGACATATTGGGTCAATAACTGGTCTTTAATTCAAAATTTAGCTATTTTGACCAAAATTGACTTTTTAGTCAAAAGTTTATCTTTAGACCAATGGGTTGGTCATTGAGTCAAGGATTAGTCATTTTGACTAAAGTTGACTTTTTTGTCAAAAGTTGACCTATTGGGTCAAGGATTGACCATTTCGACCAAAGTTGACTTTTAGGTTAGAGATTGACTTCATTGGTTAATAATCAGTCATTAGGTCAAAAATTTAGTATTTTGACCAAAATTGACTTTTTGGTTAAAAGTTGACCTTTTGGGTCAATGGGTTATTCATTGTGTTAAGGATTTACCATTTTGACCAAAGTTGACTTTTTGGCCAGAAATTGACTTATTGGGTCAATAATTGGTCAGGTCAAAAAGTGACTATTTTGATCAAAATCGAATCTTTGGTCAAAAGTTAACCCATTCGGTGAACGGAGTAGTCATTCGTTAGAAATCGACCATTTTGACCAAATATGTATTTTTGGTCAAAAGTTGACCTATTGGGTCAATGGGTTGGTTATTGGGTCAAAAATTGACCATTTTGACCAAAGTTGACTTTTTGGTCAAAAATTGACCTATTGGGTCAAAGGGTGTTCATTAGGTAAAAAATTGATTATTTTGACAAAAAATAACTTTTGGGTCAAAAGTCGACCTATTGGGTCAATGGGTTTGTCATTGGGTCAAGGATTGACCATTTTGACCAAAGTTGACTTTTTGGTGAGAGATAAACTTATTGGGCAAATAATTGGTCTTTAATTCAAAATTTGACTATTTTAACCAAAATTGACTTTTTGGTCAAAAGTTAACCTATTGAGCTCAATGGGTCGGTCATTGGGTCAAGGATTTATTTTTCGACCAAAGTTGATTTTTGGTCAAAAGTCGACTTTTGGGTCAATGGGTTGGTCATTGGGTCAAGGATTGACCATTTCGACCAAAGCCGACTTTTCGGTCGGAGATCGACTTATTGGTTCAATTATTGGTTATTAGGTCAAAAATCGACTATTTTGACCAAAATTGAATTTTTTGTCAAAAGTTAACCCATTGGGTGAACAGTGTGGTCATTAGGTCAGAAATTGACCATTTCGACCAAAGTTGACTTTTTGGTCAAAAGTTGATCTGTTGGGTCAGTGAGTTGGTATTTGGGTCAGAATTGACCAATTTTACCAAAAAAGACTTTTTGGTCAAAAGTAGACCTATTGAGTCAATGAGTTGGTTATTAGGTCAAAAATTGACCATTTTGACCAAAGTTGACTTTTTGGTCAAAAGTTGACCTATTGGATAAATGGGTGGTCATTAGGTCAAAATTGACTATTTTGACCAAAATCGACTTTTTGTTCAAAAGTCGACTTATTGGATCAATGGGTTTGTCATTGGGTTAAGGATCATCCATTTCGACCAAAGTCGACTTTTCGATCGAAAGATCGAATTATTGGGTCAATAATCGACCATTAAATCAAAAATTGATTATTTTGACCGAAATTGACTTTTGGTCAAAAGTTGACCTATTAGGATAATGGATTAGTCATTAGGTCAATGATTCATCACTTCGACCAAAGTTAACTTTTTGGTCAAAAGTCGATCTATTTAGAGTCAATGAGGCGCATCAATAGGTCAAAAATTAACAATTTCGAAGCAAAATTAACTTTTTGGTCAAAAGTTGACTTAGAGGGTCAATGGGTTGGTTATTGGGTCAAAGATTGACCATTTTGACCAAAGTTGACTTTTTGGTCAGAAATTACCTTACTGGGTCAATAATTGTCCTTAGGTCAAGAATTAACAATTTCGATGAAAATTGACTTTTTGGTAAAATGACCTATTGGGTCAATGGGTCGGTTATCAAGTCAAGGATTGACCATTTTGACCAAAGTTGTTTTTTGGTCAAAAGTTGATTTATTTAGGTCAATGAGGCGGTTATTAGGTCGAAATTTGTCAATTTTAACCAAAATCGACTTTTCGTCAAAAGTCGATCTAATGGGTCAATGGGTTGGTCATTGGGTCAAGGATTAACCATTTTGACCAAAGTTGACTTTTTAGTCAAAATTTGACAAATTGGGTCAATGGGTTGGTCATTGGATCAAGGATTGACCATATTCACCAAAGTTGCATACAGGTCTTTGTGTCAGAAATTGATCATTTTGACCAAATTTGACTTTTCGGTCAAAAGTTGACCTTTTCGGGTTAGTGAGGTGGTCATTAGGTCAAAAATTAACAATTTTGACCAAAATTGAATTTTTGGTCAAAAATCTGTCCTTTTGGGTTAATGAGTCGGTCATTGGGTCAAGGATTGACCAATTTGACCAAAGTTGATTTTTTGGTCAAAAGTTGACCTATTTGGTCAATGTGTTAGTCATTGGGTCAAGGATTGAACATTTTGACCAAAGTTGTCTTTTTGGTCAAAAGTTGACCTATTGGGTCAATACTTTGTCTTTAAGGTAAAATTTTACTATTTTGACCAAAATTGACTTTTTGGTCAAAAGTCGATCTTTTGGGTCGCTGGATAGGTTATCGGGTCAAGGATTTACCCTTTCGACCAAGGTTAACATTTTGATCAAAAGTCGACCTATTAGTGTCAATGAGTTTGTCAATGGGTCAAGGATCGGACCATTATGACCAAAGTCGACTTTTTCGTCAAAGATCGACTTATTGATTCAATAATAGTTCATTAAGTCAAAAATCGACTATTTTCGACCTAAATCGACTTTTTGTTCAAAAATTCACTTATTGGGTCAATGTGTTGGTCATTGGATCAAGAATTGACCATTTTGACCAAAGTTGATTTTGGTCAAAAGTCGACCTATCAGATCAAAGGGTTGGTCATTGGGTCAAGGATTGACCATTTTCGACTCAAAATTGACTTTTGGTCGGAGATTGACTTATTGGGTCAATAATTGGTCATTAATTTAAAATTGTCTTTTTGGTTAAAAGTTGACATATTAGGCCAATCAATGATGTTATCAGGTCGAGGATTGATCATTTTGACCATAGTCGACTTTTCGGTCAATAATCGACTTATCGGGTCAATGGGTTGGTCATCGGATTAAGGATTGACCATTTTGACCAAAGTTGACTTTTCGGTCAGAGATTGACTTATTGGGTCAATAATTGGTCATCAGGTCAAAAATTGATTATTTTGACCAAAATTAATTTTTTTGTCAAAAGTTGACCCATTGTGTTAGAAAATGACTATTTTGACGAAAGTTGACTTTTTAGTCAAAATGACATATTGGGTCAGAAAATGACTTATTGGGTCATTGCTTTAAGGATTGACCATCTTGACCAAAGTTTATTTTTTTGGTCAGTGATTGACTTATTGGATCAATAATTGGTCTTTAGATCAAAAATTGATTATTTTGACCAAAATTAATTTTTTCGTCAAAAGTTGACCCATTGGCTCAGAATTTGACCATTTTGATAAAAGTTGACTTTTTGGTCAAAAGTTGTCCTATTTGGTTAATGAGTTGGTAATTGGGTCAAGAATTGACCATTTTGACCGAAGATGACTTTTTGGTTAATAGTTGATCAATTGTGCAATGGGTTAGTCATTGGGTCAAAAATTGACAATTTTGACCGATATTGACTTTATTGTCAGAAGTTGACCTATTGGGTCAATGGGTTTGTCATTGGGTCAAGGATTGACCATTTTGACTAAGTTGACTTTTTGGTCAGAGTTTATTTGTTGGGTCAATAATTAGTCATTAGGTCATAAATTACCTATTTTGACCAAAATTGATTTTTTGGTCAAAAGATTACCCATTGGTTGATTGGGGTGGTCACTGAGTCAGAAAATGACTATTTTGACCAAAGTTGACTTTTTGGTCAAAAGTTGACTTATTTGGTCAATGTGTTGGTAATTTGGTCAAGAATTGACCATTTTGACCAAAAATGACTTTTTTGGTCAAAAGTTGACCTATTGGGTCAATTGGGTGGTCATTGTGTCAAAAATTGACCATTTTAACCAAAGTTAACTTTTTGGTCAAAAAGTTAACATATTAGTTTAATGGGTGGTCATTAGGTCAAAAATTAACTATTTTGACCAAAATTGACTTTTTGGTCAAAAGTGGACCTATTGGCTTAATGGGTTTGTCATTGTGTCAAGAATTGACTATTTTAACCAAAGTTGACTTTTTGGTCAGAGATTGACTTATTGGGTCAATAATTGGTCATTTATTCAAAAATTAACTATTTTAACCAAAATTGACTTTTTCGCCAAAAGTTAACCTATTAGGCCAAGGGGTTGGTCATTGGGTCAAGGATTTATCATTTTGACCAAAGTTGACTTTTTGGTCAAAAGTTGACCTATTGGGTCAATGGGTTAGTCATTAGGTGAAGGATTGACCATTTTGACCAAAGTTGACTTTTTGGTCAGAGATTGACTTCATCGAGTCAATAAATAGTTATTTGGTAAAAAATCGACCATTTTGACCAAAATTAACTTTTTGATCAAAAGTTGACCTGTTAGGTCAATGGGATGGTCATTGGGTCAAGGATTGACCATTTTGACCAAAGTTTACTTTTTGGTCAAAAGTTGATCTATTGGGTCAATGGGTTGGTCATTGGGTCAAGGATTGACCATGTTGACCAAAGTTGAATTTTATGTCAGAGATTGGCTTACTATGTCAATAATTGGTCATTAGTTCAAAAATTAACTATTTTAACCAAAATAGAATTTTTGGTCGAAATAGTGAATTGTTGATCAAAAGCTAACCCATTGAGTCAACGAGGTGATCATTGGGTCAGAAATTAACCATTTTGACCAAAGTTAAATTTTTAGTCAAAAGTTGACCTATTTGGTCAAGAATTGACAATTTTGACCAAAGATGACTCTTTGGTCAAAAGTTGACCTATTGGTTCAATGGGTTGGTCATTAGGTCAAAAATTGAGCATTTTGACCAAAGTTGACTTTTTTGTCAAAAGTTGACCTATTGGGTCAATGGGTGTTCATTAGGTCAAAAATTTAACCCATTAGGTCAATGGGGTGGTCATTGAGTCAGAAATTGACCATTTTGACCAAAGTTGACTTTTTTGTCAAAAGTTGACCTATTTGGTCAATGAGTTGGTAATTGGGCCAAGACTAAAGATTTCTTTTTGGTCAAAAGTTGGCATATTGGGTCAATGGGTCAAAAAATGACAATTTTAACCAAAGTTGACTTTTTGGTCAAAAGTTGACTCATTGGGTCAATGGGTGGTGATTTGGTAAAAAATTGACTATTTTGACCAAAATTCACTTTTTGGTTGAATGTTGACCTATTGTGTCAATGGGTTTGTGATTGGGTCATGGATTGACCATTTTGACCAAAGTTGACTTTTTGGTCAAAGATTGACTTATTGGGTCAATAATTGGTCATTAGCTCAAAAATTGACTATTTTGACCAAAATTGACTTTTTGGTCAAAATTTAATCTATTAGGCCAATTGGTTGGTCATTAGGTCAAGGTTTGATCATTTAGACCAAAGTTGACTTATTGGTCATAAGTTGACATATTTGGTCAAAGGGTTGGTCATTGGGTCAAGGATTGACCATTTTGACCAAAGTTAACTTTTTGGTCAGAGATTAGCTTACTGTATCAATAATTGGTCATTAGGTTAAAAAATGATTATTTAAACTAAAATTAACTTTTTGGTCAAAAGTTGACCGATTCAGTCAATGGGTTGGTCATTGCGTCAGAAATTGACCATTTTGACAAAAGTTAACTTTTTGGTAAAAAGTTGACCTATTGGGTTAATTGGGTGGCCATTAGGGCAAAAATTGTTTATTTTGACCAAAATTGACTTTTTGGTCAAAAGTTGACCAATTGGGCCAATGAGTTGATCATTATGTCAAAAATTGAGTATTTTGACCAAACTAGACTTTTTGGTCAATAGTTGACTATCGGGTCTTTAGGTCAAAGATCGACCATTTTGAGCATAGTCGACTTTTTAGTCGAAAGTTGACGGATTGGTCAATGGGTTGGTCATTAGGTTAAGGATTGACCATTTTGACCAAAGTTGACCTTTTGGTCAGAGATTGACTTATTGGGTCAATAATTGGTCATTAGGTCAAAAATTAACTATTTTGACCAAAATTGAGTTTTTGGTTAAAAGTTGACCCATTGGGTCAATGGGGTGGTCATTGTGTCAGAAATTGACCATTTTGACTAAAGTTGACTTTTTGGTCAAAAGACACATATTGGGTCAATGGGGTGGACATTAGTTAAAAAATTGACTATATTGACCAAAATTAACTTTTTGGTCAATAGTTAACCTATTGTGCCAAGGGGTTGGTCTTCGTGTCAAGGATTTACTATTTTGACTAACGCTCACTTTTTGGTCAAAAGTTGACCTATTGGGTCAATGGGTTGGTCATTAGGTCAAGGATAGACCATATTGACCAAAGTTGACCTTATGGTCAGAGATTGAGTTAATGGGTCAATAATTGGTCATTATGTTAAAAATTAACTATTTTGGTTAAAAGTTGACCTATTGGGTCTACAGATTGGTCATTGTGTCAAGGAATGACCATTTTGTCCAAAATTGACTTTTTGGTCAAAAGTTGACCTATTGGCTTAATGGGTTGCTCATTGGGTCAAAAATTGACCATTTTATCCAAACTTGACTTTTTGGTCAAAAGTTGACCTATTGGGTGAATTAGTTTATCATTAGGTCAAGGATTGATCATTTTGACCAAAGTCGACTATTTGGTCAGAGATTGACTTATTGGGTCAATAATCGTGGTTATTAGGTCAAATATCGACTATTTCGACCAAAATTGAATTTTTGGTCAAAAGTTAACCCATCGGGTCAAACGGGTGGCCATTGGCTCGATAATCGACCAATTTGACCAAAGAGGATTTTTTGTTCAAATGTTGACCTATTTTGGCAAAAATTGAATTTTTGGTCAAAAGTTCACCTATTGGGACAGCGGGGTGGTCATTGGGTCAGAGATTGACCATTTTGACCAAAGTTGACTTTTTGGTCAAAAGTTAACATATTTGGTCAATGATTGACCAATTGGGTCAAGGATTGACCATTTTAACCAATGTTAATTTTTTGTCGAGAGTAGACTTATCGGGTTAATAATTGGTCATTAGGTCAAAAATTGACTATTTTGACCAAAACTGAATTTTTGGTTAAAAGTTAACGCATTAGGTAAACGGGGTGGTCATTGGGTCAGAAATTGACCTTTTGACCAAAGTTGACTTTTTGGTCAAAAGTTGACCTATTTGGTCAATGAGTTGGTAATTGGGTCAAAAATTTACCATTTTGACCAAAGATGAGTTTTTGGTCAAAGTTGACCTATTAGGTCATTGGGTTGGTCATTGGGTAAAAAATTAATCAAAGTTAACTTTTGGTCAAAAGTTAACATATTGGGTCAATTAGTGGTCATAGGTCAAAAATTGACTATTTTGACCAAAATTGACTTTTTGGTCAAATGTTGAACTATTGGGTCAATGGGTTTGTCATTGGGTCAAGGATTGACCATTTTGACCAAAGTTAAATTTTTGGTCAGAGATTGACTTATTGGGTCAATAATTGGTCATTAATTCAAAAATTAACTATTTTGACCAAAATTGAATTTTTGGTCAAAAGTTGACCTATTAGGTCAATGGGTTGGTCATTGGGTCAAGGATTGATCATTTTGGACAAAGTTGTTTTTTCATCAAAAGTTGACCTATTGGGTTAATGGGTTGGTCATTGGGTCAAGGATTTACCATTTCTACCAATGTTGAATATTTTGTCATAGATTGGCTTAGTGGGTCAATAATTGGTCATAAGGTCGAAAATCGACTATTTTGACCAATATTGACTTTTGGTCAAAAGGTCGACCTTACTGGGTCAATGGGTCTGGTCATTGGGTCAAGGATTGACCATTTTGACCAAAGTTGACTTTTTGGTCCAAAGTTGACCTATTGGGTCAATGGGTCGGTCATCGGGTCAAGGATTGACCATTTTGACCAAAGTTGACTTTTTGATCGTAGATCGACTTATCGGGTCAATAATCGGTCATTAGGTCAAAAATTAATTATTTTGACCAAAATTAATTTTTTGTTAAAAGTCAACCATTGGATCAATCAGGTGGTCATTGGGCCGTAAATTGACAATTTTGATCAAAGTTGACCTTTTGGTCAAAAGTCGACATATTTGGTCATCGAGTTAATAATCGGGTCAAGAATCGACCATTTTGACTAAAGATTGACTTTTTGGTCGAAAGTCGAATCTATTCGGTCAATGGATTGGTCATTGGGTCAAAAATCGACCATTTTGACCAAAGTCGACTTTTGGTCAAAAGTTGACCTATTGGGTCAATGGGAGGTCATTAAGTCAAAAATTTGACTATTTTGACCAAAATTGACTTTTTGTCAAAAGTTAACCTATTGGGTTAATGGGTTTGTCATTGGGTCAAGGATTGTCTATTTTGACGAAAGTCGACCTTTTGGTCGATGATCGACTTATTGTCTCAATAATTGGTCATTAATTCCAAAATTGACTTTTCTGACCAAAATCGACTTTTTGGACAAAAGTCGACATATTAGGCCAATGGGTCGGTCATCGGGTCAATGATCGATCATTTCGACCAAAGTTGGCTTTTTAGTCAAAAGTCGACCTATTGGGTCAATTGGTTGGTCATTAGGTCAAGGATTGACCATTTCGACCAAAATTTGACTTTTTGGTTAGAAATTGAGCTTATTGGGTCAATAATCGGTGATTAGTCAAAATCGACTATTTCGACCAAAATTTACTTTTGTCGTCAAAAGTTGAGCTATTGGGTCATAAGGTCGGTCATTGGGTCAAGGATTGACAATTTTAGCCAAAGTTGACTTTTTGGTCAAAAGTCAACCTATCGGGTTAATTAGTTGGTCATCGGGTCAAGATCGACCATTTCGACCAAAGTCGACTTTTGGTCGAGATTGACATATTGGGTCAATAATAGATCATTAATTGAAAAATTGACTTTTTCGTCAAAAGTTGACCTATCGGACCAATGGGTTGTTCATTAGGTCAAGGATTGAACAATTTCGACCAAAGTCGACTTTTTGGTCAAAAGTCGACTCTATTGGATCAATGGGTCGGTCCTCAGGTCAAGGATTGACCATTTCGACCAAAGTGAACTTTTTGGTAAGAGATTGACTTCTCGGGTCAATAATTGGTCATTAGATCAAAAAATTGACTATTTTGACCAAAATTGACATTTTGGTCAAAAGTTGACATGTTTGGTCAATGGGTTAGTCATTGGGTTAAGGATTAACAATTTTGACCAAAGTTGTTTTTTTAGTCAAAAGCTGACCTATTTAGGTCAATGAGGCGGTAATTAGGTCAAAAATTGACAACTTTGAGCAAAATTAACTTTTTGGTCAAAAGTTAACCTATTGGGTCATTGGGTTGGTCATTGGGTCAAGGATTAACCATTTTGGCCAAAGTTGACTTTTTATTCAAAAGTTGACAAATTGAGTCAATGGGTTGGTCATTGGATCAAGGATTAACCATTTTGGCAATAGTTGACATTTAGGTCATTGTGTCAGAAATTGACCATTTTTACCAAATTTCACTTTTTCGTCAAAAGTTGACCATTTGGGTTAATGAGGTGGTCAATAGTTTAAAAATTGACAAATTTGACCAAAATTGACTTTTTGGTCAAAAGTTGTCCTTTTGGAGTCAATGAGTTGGTCGTTGGGTCAAGGATTTACCATTTTGACCAAAGTTAACATTTTGGTTAAAAGTTTTCCTATTGGGTCAATGGGTTGATCATTGTGTCAAGGATTGACCATTTTGACCAAAGTTGACTTTTTGGTTAAAATTGACCTATTGGGTCAATAATTAGTCATTAATTCAAAAATTTACTATTTTGACCAAAATTAACTTTTTGGTCAAAAGTCGATCTATTGGGTCAATGGGTTGGTTATTGGGTCAAGGATTTACAATTTTGACCAAAGTTGACTTTTTGGTCAAAAGTTGACCTTTTTGGTCAATGGGTTTGTCATTGGTTCAAGGATTGACCATTATGACCAAAGTTGACTTTTTAGTCAGAAATTGACTTATTGGTTCAATAATTGGTCATTAGGTCAAAAATTGTCTATTTTGACCAAATTTGATATTTTGTTCAATAGTTGACTTATTGGACCAATGCGTTCGTCATTTGGTCAAGAATTGACCATATTGACCAAAGTTGACTTTTTGGACAAAAGTTGACCTATTGGGTCAATGTGTGTCATTAAGTCAAAAATTAACCATTTTGACCAAAGTTGATTTTTTCGTCAAAAGTTGACCTATTTGGTTAATGAGTGGTCATTAGGTCAAAATTTGATTATATTGACCAAAATTGACTTTTTGTTCAAAAGATGATTTATTGGGTCAATGTGTTGGTCAATGGGTCAAGAATTGACCATTTTGACCAAAGTTGACTTTTTAGTCAAAAGTTGACCTGTTGGGTTATTGGGTTGTCATTAGGTCAAAATTTGAGTAGTTTGATCAAAATTGATTTTTTGGTCAAAAGTTGACATATTGCGTCAATGGGTTGGTCATTGAGTCTGAAATTGACCATTTTGACTAAAGTTGACTTCTTGGTTAAAAGCTGACCTATTGGGTCAATAGCTTTGTCATTGGGTCAGAAATTAATCATTTCGACCAAAGTTGACTTTTTGGTCAAAGATTGGCTTACTGGGTCAAAAATTGGTCACTAGGTCAAAAATTTATTATTTTGACCAAAATTGACTTTTTGGTCAAAAGTTGACCTATTGGTTTAATGGGTTTGTCATTGGGTCTTGGATTGACGATTTTGACCGAAGTTATCTTTTTTGTGAAAATTTGACCTATTTAGGTCAATAAGGCTATCATTATATCAAAAATTGACATTTTTTAGGAAAATTGACTTTTTGTGCAAAAGTTAACAATCTTGGTAAATGAGTTAGTCACTGGATCAAAGATTGACCATTTTCACCAAAGTTGACAGTTGGGTCATTATGTCAGAAATTGACCATTTTTGACCAAATTTGACTTTTTGGCCAAAATTTGCCCTTTTGGGTCAATGAGGTGGTCATTAGGTGAAAAATTGACAATTTTGACCAAATTTGTCTTTTCGGTTAAAAGTTGCCCTTTTGGGTCAATGGGTTGGTCATTGGATCAAGGATTGACCATTTTGACCAAAGTTGACTTTTTGGTCAAAAGTTGACCTATTAGGTCAATAATTGGTCATTAAGTAAAAAATTACAATTTTGACCAAAATTGACTTTTTTGTCAAAAATCGATCTATTGGGTCAGTGGGCTGGTCATTGGGTCAAGGATTCACCATTTTGACCAAAGTTGACTTTTTGATCAAAACTTGACCTATTTGGTCAATAGGTTTGTCATTGGGTCAAGGATTGACCATTATGACCAAAGTTGACTTTTTGGTCACAGATTAACTTATTGGGCCAATAAATGGTCATGAGCTCAAAAATTGACTATTTTGACCCAAATTGACTTTTGTTCAAAAGTTAACTTATTGGGTCAATGCGTTGGTCATTAGTTCAAGAAATGACCGTTTTGACCAAAGTTGACTTTTTGTTCAAAAGTTGTCCTATTAGGTTAATGGGTTGGTCGTTGGGTCAAAAAATGAGCATTTTAACCAAAGTTGACCTTTTGGTCAAAAGTTGACTAATTTGGTCAATGGGTGGTCATTAGGTCAAAATTTGACTATTTTGACCAAAATTGACTTTTTTGTCAAAAATTGACCTATTGGGTCAATGGGTTGGTCATTGGTCGAATTCACCTTTTTGACCAAAGTCGACTTATTGGTCAAAAGTCGTATTGGGTCAATGGGCTTATTATTGGGTCAAAGATTAACCATTTCGACCAAAGTCGATTGGTCAGTCGATTGGCTATCGAGTCAAAGATTAACCATTTTCACCAAAGTCGACTTTTTGGTAAGATATTGGCTTATTGGGTCAATAATTGGTCATTAGGTCAAAAATTGACTATTCTGACCAAAATTGACTTTTTCATCAAAAGTTGACATATTGGGTCATTTGGTTGGTCATTCAGTCAAGAATTGACCAATTTGACCAAAGTTGACTTTTTGGTCAAATTTTGCTCTATTGGGATAATGGGTTGGTCATTGGGTCAAAGATTTACCATTTTGACCAACGTTGACTTTTCGGTTAGTGATTGGCTTATTTGGTCAATAATTGGCCTTTAGGTCAAAAATTGATTATTTAGATCAAAATTTAATTTTTGGTCAAAAGTCGACCTATCGGTCAATCTGGTTGGTCATTGGTCAGAAATTGAGCATTTTGACCAAAGATGACTTTTTGGTCAAAAATTGACATATTTTGACCAAAATTGAATTTTTTGTCATAGTTAACACATTGGGTTAACGGGGTAGTCATTGGGTCAGAAATTGACCATTTGTACGAAAGTTGACTTTTTGGTCAATAGTTGACCTATTTGGTCAATGAGTTGGTAATTGGGTCAAGAATTGACCATTTTGACCAAAGATGACTTTTTTTTATCAAATGTTGACCTATTTGGTCAATGGGTTGGTCATTGGTAAAAATTTGACCATTTTAACCAAAGTTGACTTTTTGGTCAAAATTTGACCCATTGGGTCAATGGATGGTCATTATGTCAAAAATTGACTATTTTGACCAAAATTGCCTTTTTGGTCAAAAGTTGACCAATTGGGTCAATGGGTTTGTCATTTGGTCAAGGATTGACCATTTTGACCAAAGTTGACTCTTTCGTCAGAGATTGACTTATTGGGTCAATAATTGGTCATTAATTCAAAAATTGACTATTTTGACCAAAATTCACTTCTTGGTCAAAAGTTAACCAGTTAGGTCAATGGGATGGTCATTGGGTCGGGGATTGATCATTTCGACCAAAGTAGACTTTTTAGTCAAAAGTTGACCTACTGGGTCAATAGGTTGGTCATTCGGTCAAAAATTGACCAAACTTTACTTTTTGGTCAAAAGTTGACCTATTGGGTCAATGGGTGGTCATTAGGTCAAAAATAGGCTATTTTGAACAAAATTGACTTTTTGGTCAAATGTTGACCTATTAGGTCAATGGGTTTGTCATTGGGTCAAGAATTGACCATGTTGGCCAAAGTTGACTTTTTGGTTAGAGATTGACTTATTGGGTCCATAATTAGTCATTAAATCAAAAATTAACTATTTTGACCAAAATTGACTTTTTGGTCAAAAGTTGAGCTATCAGGCCAATGAGATGGTCATTAGGTCAAGGATTGATCATTTTCACCAAAGTTGACTTTTTCGTCAAAAGTTGACCTATTGGGTCAATGGGTTGGTCATTGGGACAATAATTGACCATTTTTACCAATGTTGACTTTTTGATCATAGATTGGCTTACTGGGTCGATAATTGGTCATTTGGTGAAAAATCGACTTTTTTGTCAAAAGTCAACCTATTAGGCCAATGGGCTAGTCATTAGGTCAGGGATTGATCATTTTAACCGAAGTTGACTTTTTGTCCAAAGTTGACCTATTGGGTGAATGGGTTGGTCATTGGGTCAAGGATTAACCATTTTGACCAAAGTTGACATTTTGGTCAGAGATTGACTTATTGTGTCAATAATTGGTCATTGGGTCAAAAATTACTTATTTTGACCAAAATTAAATTTTTTGTCAAAATTTGACCTATTTGGTTAACGGGGTGGTCCATGGGTCAGAAATTTACAATTTTGATCAAAGTTTACTTTTTGGTCAAAAGTTGACATATTTGGTCAATGAGTTGGTAATTGGGTCAAGAATTGACCATTTTGACCGAAGATGACTTTTTATTCAAAAGTTGACTTATTGGGTCAATGGGTTGGTCATTGGGTAAAAAATTGACCATTTTGACAAAAGTTGACTTTTGGTTAAAATTTGATATATTAGGTCAATTGGTTGGTCATTGGGTCAAAAATTGACCATTTTAACCAAAGTTTACTTTTTGGCCAAAAGTTGACCTATTTGGTTAATGAGTTGGTAATTGGGTTAAGAATTGATGATTTTGACCGAAGATGACTTTTTGGTCAAAATTTGATCTATTAGGTCAATGAGTTGGTCATTGGGTCAAAAATTGACTCATTTTGACCAAAGTTTACTTTCTGGTCAAAAGTTGACCTATTGAGTCAATGGGTGGTCATTAGGTCAAAAATTGACTATTTTGACCAAAATTGATTTTTTGGTCAAAAGTTGACTTATAGGGTCGCTGGGTTGGTCATTGGGTCAGGGATTGACCATTTTGACAAAAGTTGACTTTTTGGTCAAACGTTGACCTATTGGGTCAATGTGTTAAGGATTGACTATTTTGATCAAAGTTGAATTTTTGGTCTGAAATTGACTTATTGAGTCAATAATTGGTCATTAGGTCAAAAAATTGATTATTTTGATCAAAATTAAATTTTTGGTCAAAAGTTGACCCATTGGGTCAACGAGGTGGTCATTGGGTCAAAAATTGACCATTTTAACCAGAGTTAACTTTTTGTTCAAAAGTTGACCTATTTGGTCAATGTGTTGGTAATTGGGTTAAGAATTGACCATTTTGACCGAAGATGACTTTTTGGTCAAAATTTGATCTATTAGGTCAATGGGTTGGTCATTGGGTCAAAAATTGACCACTTTGACCAAAGTTTACTTTTTGGTCAAAAGTTCACCGATTGGGTCAATGGGTGGTCATTGGTCAAAATGTGACTATTTTGACCAAAATTGACTTTTTGCCCAAAAGTTGACCAATTGGATCAAGGATTGACCATTTTGACCAATGTTAATTTTTTGTCAGAGATAGACTTATTGGGTCAATAATTGGTCATTAGGTCAAAAATTGACTATTTTGACCAAAACTCGACTTTTGTTAAAAAGTTAACGCATCAGGTCAATGGTGTGGTCATTGGGTCGAAGATCGACCATTTTGACCAAAGTTGACTTTTTGGCCAAAAGTCGACTTATTTGATCAATGAGTCAGTATCGGGTCAAAATCGACTCATTTTGACCAAATATGAGTTTTTGGTCAAAAGTCGACATATCGGGTCAATGGGTCGATCATCAGGTAAAAAATTATACTAAAGTTGACTTTTTGGTCAAAAGTTGACCTATTGGGTCAATTGGTGGTCATTAGGTTAAAAATTGACTATTTTGACCAAAATTGACTTTTTTGTCAAAAGTTGAACTATTGGGTCAATGGGTTTGTCATTGGGTCAAGGATTGACCATTTTGACCAAAGTTGACTTTTTAGTTAGAGATTGACTTATTGGGTCAATAATTGGTCATTAATTCAAAAATTAACTATGTTGACCAAAATTGACTTTTGGTCAAAAGTTGACCTATTAGGTCAATGGGTTGGTCATTGGGTCAAGGATTGATCATTTTGACCAAAGTTGACTTTTTCGTCAAAAGTTGACCTATTGGGTAAATGGGTTGGTCATTGGGTCAAGGATTGACCATTTTTACCAATGTTGAATTTTTTATCATAGATTGGCTTAATGGGTCAATAATTGGTCATCAGGTCGAAAATTGACTATTTTGACCAAAATTGACTTTTTGGTCAAAAGGTGACCTACTAGGTCAATGGGTTAGTCATGTGTCAAGGATTGACCTTTTTGACCAAAGTTGACTTTTTCGTCCAAGGTTGACCTGTTGGGTCAATGGGTTGGTCATTGGGTCAAGGATTAACCATTTTGACCAAAGTTGAGTTTTTGATCAGAGATTGACTTAATGGGTCAATAATTGGCCATTGGGATAAAAATTAATTATTTTGATGAAAATTAATTTTTTTGTTAAAAGTCAATCTATCGAGTCAATGGTGGTCATTGGGTCAGAAATCGACAATATTGATCAAAGTTAACTTTTTTGGTCAAAAGTTGACATATTCGGTCAACTGAGTCGGTAATTGGGTCAAGAATTGATCATTTTGACTAAAGATTGACTTTTTGGTCAAAAGTCGACCTATTCGGTCAATGGGTCGGTTATCGGGTCAAAATCGACGATTTCGACCAAAGCCGACTTTTGGTCAAAAGTGACGATTGGTCATCGGAGGTCATTAGGTCGAAAATTCGACTATTTCGATCAAAATCGACTTATCGGTCATAAAGTTAACCTATCGAGTTAATGGGCTTGTCATTAGGTCAAGGATTGTCCATTTTAACGAAAGTCGACCTTTTGGTCGAGATCGACTTATTGTCTCAATAATCGGTCATTAATTCAAAATTCGACTTTTTCGACCAAAATCGATTTTTGGACAAAAGTCGACATATTAGGCCAATGGGTTAGTCATTGGGTCAATGATTGATCATTTTGACCAAAGTTACTTTTTAGTCAAAAGTCGACCTATCGGGTCAATGGGTCATTATCGGGTCAAGGATCGACCATTTCGACCAAATTTTCCTTTTTGGTTAGAAATTAGCTTATTAGGGTCAATAATTGGTGATTAGGTCAAAAATTGACTATTTTGACCAAACTTTACTTTTGTCTCAAAAGTAAACCTATTGGGTCACTAGGTTGGTCATTAGGTCAAGGATTAACCATTTTGGCCAAAGATGACTTTTTGGTCAAAAGTTGACCTATTGGGTTATTTAGTTGGTCATTGGGTCAAGGATTGACCATTTTGACCAAAGTTGACTTTTGGTCAGATATTCGACCTATCGGGTCAATAATAGCATTCATTAATTCAAAATTGACTTTTTCGTCAAAAGTCGACTATCGAATCAATGGGCTTGTTCATTAGGTCAAGGATTGACCATTTTGACCAAAGTCGACTTTTGGTCAAAAGTCGACCTATCGGATCAATGGGCTGGTCTCATGGGTCAAGGATTGACCATTTCGACCAAAGTCGACTTTTTGGTCGAGATTGACTTATCGGGTCAATAATTGGTCATTAGGTCAAAATCGACTATTTTGACCAAAATCGACTTTTTGGTCAAAAAGTCGACATATTTGGTCAATGGGTTGGTCATTGGGTCAATGAATAACCATTTTGACCAAAGTTGTCTTTTTAGTCAAAGCCGACCTATTTAGGTCAATGAGGCGTTAATTAGGTCAAAAATTGACAATTTTGAGCAAAATTAACTTTTTGGTCAATAGTTAACCTATTGGGTCATTGGGTTAGTCATTGGGTCAAGGATTAACCATTTTGGCCAAAGTTGACTTTTTATTCAAAAGTCGACTAAATCAAGTCATGAGTTGGCTCATTAGATCAAGGATTAACCATTTTGGCCAAAGTCGACATTTCAGATCACTGGTGTAAGAAATTGACCATTTTGACCAAATTTCACTTTTGGTCAAAAGTTGACTATCTGGGTCAATGAGGTGGTCATTATTTTAAAAATTGTCAATTTTGACCAAAATTGACTTTTTGGTCAAAAGTTGTCCTTTCGGTCAATGAGTTCGTTCATCGGTCAAGGATCGACCATTTCGACCAAAGTCGACTTTTCGGTTAAAAGTCGACCTTATCGGGTCAATGGGTTGGTCATTGTGTCAAGGATTGACCATTTTGACCAAAGTTGACTTTTTGGTTAAAATTCACCTATTAGGTCAATAATTAATCATTAATACAAAAATTTACTATTTTGACCAAAATTAACTTTTTGGTCAAAAGTTATCTATTGGGTCAATGGGTTGGTTATTGGGTCAAGGATTTAACATTTTGACCAAAGTTGACTTTTTAGACAAAAGTTGACCTTTTGGGTCAATGGGTTCATTATTGGGTCGAAGATCGACCATTGCGACCAAAGTCAACTTTTAGTCGAAGATCGACTTATTGGTTCAATAATCGGTCATTAGGTCAAAAATAGTCTATTTTGACCAAAATTGATATTTTGTTCAATAGTTCGACTTATCGCCAATGCGTTGGTCATTTGGTCAAGAATTGACCATATTGAACAAAGTTGACTTTTTGGTCAAAAGTTGACCTATTAAGTCAATGTGTCATTAAGTCAAAAATTGACCATTTTGACCAAAGTTGACTTTTTGGTCAAAAGTTGACCTATTTGGTTAATGAGTGGTGATTAAGTCAAAATTTGATTATATTGATCAAAATTGACTTTTTGTTCAAAAGATGATTTATCGGGTCAATGCGTTGGTCATCGGGTCAAGAATCGACCATTTTCGACCAAAGTCGACTTTTTAGTCAAAAGTCGACTTCATTGGGTCAATGGGTCGTCATTAGGTCAAAATTCGAGTTTTTTTGATCAAAATCGACTTTTTGGTCAAAAGTCGACCTATTGCATCAATGGGTTGGTCATCGGGGTCGAAATCGACCATTTTGACTAAAGTTGACTTCTTGGTCAAAAGTTGACCTATTGGGTCAATAGCTTTGTCATTGGGTCTGAAATTGACCATTTCAACCAAAGATAACTTTTTGGTCAAAAGCTGACCTATTGGGTCAATGAGTTTGTTATGGGGTCAAAGATTAACTATTTTGACAAAAGTCAATTTTTGTGTCAAAGATCAGCTTACTCGGTCACGAATGGACATTAGGTCAAAAATCGATTAATTCGACCAAAATTGACTTCTTGGTTAAAAAGTTGACATATTGGGTTAATGGGTTTGTCATTGGGTCAAGGATTGACGATTTTGACTAAAGTTATCTTTTTTGTCAAAATTTGAACTATTTAGGTCAATGAGGCGGTCATTATGTCAAAAATTGACATTTTTTAGCAAGATTGACTTTTTGTGCAAAAGTTAATAAACTTAGTAAATGGATTAGCCATTGGATCAAGGATTAATCATTTTCACCAAAGTTGACATTTTGGTCATTATATCAGAAATTGACCATTTCGACCAAATTCGACTTTTCGTCAAAATTTACCCATTTGGGTCAATGAGGTGGTCATTAAGTGAAAAATTGACTAATTTTGACCAAAATTTTCTTTTTGGTCAAAAGTTGCCACTTTTGGGTCAATGTGCTGGTCATTGGGTCAAGGATTGACCATTTTGACCAAAGTTGACTTTTTAGTCAAAAGTTGACCTATTAGGTCAATAATTGGTCATTAAGTAAAAATTATTATTTTGACCAAAATTGACTTTTTTGTCAAAAGTCGATCTATTGGGTCAGTGGGCTGGTCATTGGGTCAAGGATTTACCATTTTGACCAAAGTTGACTTTTTGATAAAAACTCGACCTATCAGTCAATGGGTTGGCTATTGGGTCAAGGATCGACCATTATGACCAAAGTCGACTTTTTCGTCGGAGATTAACTTATCGGGTCAATAATTAGTCATGAGGTCAAAATCGACTATTTTGAACCAAAATCGACTTTTTGTTCAAAAGTCGACTTATCGGGTCAATGTGTCGGTCATTAAGTCAAGAAATGACCGTTTTGACCAAAGTTGACTTTTTGTTCAAAAGTCGTCCTATCAGGTTAATGGCTTGGTCATTGCGGTAAAAATCGTCCATTTTGATCAAAGTTGTCTTTTGGTCAAAAGTTAACCAATTCGGTCAATGTAGTCGTCATTAAGTCAAAATTAACTATTTTGACCAAAATTGATTTTTTGGTCAAAATTCGACCTATTAGGTCATTGGGTTGATCATCGGTCGAAATCGACCATTTTGACCAATGTTGACTTATTGGACAAAAGTTGACATATTGGGTCAATGGGTTTGTCATTGGGTCAAAGAGTAACCATTTTGACCAAAGTTGACATATTAGGTCATTTGGTTGGTCATTGGGTCAAGGATTGACCAATTTGACCAAAGTTGACTTTTTGGTCAAAATTGGCTTATTGTGTCAATGGTTGGTCAATGGGTCAAAGATTTTCCATTTCGACCAAAGTCGACTTTTCGGTTAGTGATTCGCTTATTTGGTCAATAATCGGTCATTAGGTCAAAAATCGATTGTTTTGACCAAAATTTAATTTTTGGTCAAAAGTCAACCTATTGAGTCAACGGGCAGGTCATTGGTCGAAATTGAGCATTTTGACTAAAGATGACTTTTTGGTCAAAAGTTGATCTATTTTAACCAAAATCGAATTTTCGGTCATAGTTAAGTCATCGGATTAACCAATGCGTCATCGGGTCGAAATCGATCATTTGTACCAAAGTTGACTTTTTGGTTAATAGTTGACCTATTTGGTCAATGAATTTGTAATTGGGTCAAGAATAGACCATTTTGACCAAAGATGACTTTTTTTATCAAATGTTGATCTATTTGGGCAATGGGTTAGACATTGCTAAAAATTTGACCATTTTAACTAAAGTTGACTTTTTGGTCAAAATTCGACCCATTGGGTCAATGGGTGGTCATTATGTCAAAAATTGACTATTTTGACTAAAATTGTCTTTTTGGTCAAAAGTTGACCTATTGGGTCAATGAGTTTGTCATTTGGTCAAGGATTGACCTTTTTGTCCAAAGTCGACTTCTTTCGTTGAGATTGACTCAATTGGGTCAATAATTGGTCATTAATTCAAATGTCGACTATTTTGACCAAAATCGACTTTTGGTCAAAAGTCGACTCAGTTAGGTCAATGGGTTGGTCATTGGGTCGAGGATTGATCATTTTCGACCAAAGTCGACTTTTAGTCAAAAAGTCGACCTATCGGATCATCGGCCGGTCATTGGGTCGAGGACTAATCATTTCGACTAAAGTCGACTTTGGACAGAGATCGGCTTAATGTGTCAATCATTTGTCATTATGTAGAAAATTCGATTATTTTGACCAAAATTGACTTTTTGGTCAAAAGTTGACCTATTGGGTCAATGGGTTAGTCATTGAGTTAAGGATTGACCTTTTTTACCAAGGTTGATTTTTTGGTCAAAAGTTGATCTATTGGGTTAAGGATTGACTATTTTGACAAAAGTTTACTTTTTGGTCAGAGATTGGCTTACTGGGTCAATAATTGGTCATTAGGTAAAAAATTGACTGTTTTTACCAAAATTGACTTTTTCGTCAAAAGTTGACATATTAGGCCAATGGGTTGGTCATCGGGTCAATGATTGATCATTTTGACCAAAGTTGACTTTATAGTCAAAAGTTGACCTATTGGGTCAATGGGTTGGTCATTGGGTCAATGATTTAACAATTCTAACAAAGTTTACTTTTTGGCCTGGACATTAGCCATCGGATCAATAATCGGTCATTAGGTCAAAAATCGAATATTTTGACCAAAATTGACTTTTTGGTCAAAAGTGAACCTATTGGGTCACTAGGTTGGTCATTGGGTCAAGTATTGACCATTTTGCAAAAGTTGACTTTTTGGTCAAAAGTTGACTTATTAGGTCATTGGATTGGTCATTGGGTTAAGGATTGACTATTTTGGCCAAAGTTGACTTTTTGGTCAGAGAGTGACTTTTTGGGTCAATAATAGGTCATTAACTCAAAATTGACTTTTTGGTCAAAAGTTGACCTATTAGACCAATGGGTTGTGTCTTTGAGTCAAGGTTCGATCATTTTGACCAAAGTCGACTTTTGGTCAAAAAGTCGACCTATTGGATCAATGGGTCGGTCATTGGGTCAAAGATCGACCATTTCGACAAAGTCGACTTCTGGGTCGAGATCGACTTATCGGGTCAATAATCGGACATTAGGTCCAAAATTAAATATTTTGACCAAAATTGACTATTGAACAAAAGTTGACATATTTGGTCAAAATTTGACCTATTTCGGCCAATAAGACCGTAATTAGGTCAAAAATTCACCTTTTGGTCAAAAGTTGGCCTATTGGGTCAATGGGTTGGTCATTGGGTCAAGGATTAAGCATTTTGGCCAAAGTTGTCTTTTTAGACAAAAGTTGACAAATTGGGTCAATGGGTTGGTCATTCGAACAAGGATCGACCATTTTCACCAAAGTCGACATTCTGGGTCATCGTGTCGAAATCGACCATTTCGACCAAATTTCGACTTTTTGGTCAATAGTTGACCTTTCGGGTCAATGAGGTGGTCATTAGGCTAAAAATCGACAGCTTTGACAAAAATCGACTTTTTGGTCAAAAGTCGTCCTTTTGGGTCAATGAGTTGGTCATTGGATCAAGGATTGACCATTTTGACCAAAGTTGACTTTTTGGATAAAAGTTGACCTTTTGGGATAATCGGTTGGTCATTGTGTCAAGGATTGCCCACTTTGATCAAAATTGACTTTTTGGTCAACAGTTGGCCTATTGGGTCAATAATTAGTCATTAAGTCAAAAATTTATTATTTTGACTAAAATTGACTTTTTGGTCAAAAGTTGATCTATTGGGTCAGTGGGTTGGTTTTTGTATCAAGGACTTACCATTTTGACCAAAGTTGAATTTTTAAAAGTTGACCAGGGTGAATGGCTTTGTCATTGGCTCAAGGATTGACCATTATGACCAAAGTTAAAGTTTTGGTTAGAGTTTGACTTATTGGGTCTATAATTGGTCATTAGGTAAAAAATTGACTATTTTGACCAAATTTGACATTTTTTCAAAAGTTAACTTATTGGGTCAATGTGTTGCTCATTGGGTCAAGAACTAAACATTTTGACCAAAGTTGACTTTTTGGTCAAAAGTTGACCTATTAGGTCAATGTGTTGGTCATTGGGTCAAAAATTGACCATTTTGACCAAAGTTCATTTTTTGGTCAAAAGTTGACCTATTTGGTCAATGAGTGGTCAATAGGTCAAAATTTGACTATTTTAACCAAAAATGACTTTTTCTTCAAACTTGATTTATTGGGTCAATGCTTTGGTCATTGGGTCAAGAATTGATCATTTTAACCAAAGTTGACTTTTTGGTCAAAAGTTGTTCTATTGGATCAATTGGTTGTCATGAGGTCAAAATTTGAGTATTTTTATCAAAATTAATTTTTTGGTCAAAAGTTGACCTATTTGGTCAATGGGTTGGTCATTGGGTCGTAATCGACTATTTTGACTAAAGTTAACTTTTAGTCAAAAGTCGATTTCATCGGGTCAATGGGTTGGTCATTAGGTCAGAAATTGACCATTTTGACCAAAGTTAACTTTTTGGTCAAAAGTTGAGTTATAGGGTCAATGGGTTTGTCAGAGTTTAGCTTACTAGTCAATAATTGGTCATTAGGTCAAAAATTGACTATTCTTACCAAAATTAACTTTTTTGTCAAAAGTTGACATACTTGGTTGGTCATTGGGTCAAGAATTGACCATTTTGACCAAAGTTGATTTTTTAGTCAATAGTTGACCTATTGGGTCAATGGGTTGGTCATTGGGTCATGGATCGACTATTTCGATCAAAGTCGACCTTCCGATTATCGATCGACTTATTGGGTCAATAATTGGTGATTAGGTCAAAAATTGATTATTTTGACCAAAATTAATTCTTTAAAATTAATTTTTTGTTCAAAAGTTGATCCATTGGCTCAACGGGGTGGTCATTGTGTAAGAAATTCACCATTTTGACCGAAGTTGACTTTTTGGTTAGATGTTGACCTATTTGGTCAATGAGTTGGTAATTGGGTCAAGAATTAACCATTTTTACCAGAGATAACTTTTTTGGTCAAAAAGTTGACCTATTGGGTCAATGGTTTAGACTTTGGGTCAAAATTTGACTATTTTAACCAAAGTTGACTTTTTGGTCAAAAGTTGACCCATTGGGTCAATGGGTGGACAATAGGTCTAAAATTGACAATTTTGACCAAAATCGACTTTTCGGTCAAATGTCGATTTATCGAGTAAATTGGCTTGTCATCGGGTCAAGGATCGACCATTTTGACCAAAGTTAATTTTTCGTCATAAATTATCTTATTGGTTCAACCATCGGTCATTAATTCAAAATCGACTACTTTCACTAAAATTGACTTTTGGTCAAAAATTCACCTATTAGTGTCAATGGGTCGGTCAATGGGTCAAGGATCGAACATTTCGACCAAAGTCGACTTCTTAGTCAAAAGTCGACCTATCAGATCAATGGGTTGGTCATTGGGTCAAGGATTAACAATTTTAAGTAAAGTTGACTCTTTGTTCAGAAATTGGCTTAATGGGTCAATAATTGGTCATTAGGTTGAAAATTGACTATTTTGACCAAAATTGACATTTTCATCAATAGTTGACCTATTGGGTCAATGGGTTGGTCATTGGTAGGGGTGTAAACGAATCGAACACGAACGAATAGAGCTAGTGTTCATGTTCGAAATGTTTAAACACATCACTGTTCGTGTTTGCTTCGTTTGCTTATCGAACGAACACGAACATCCTGGCGAACCGAACACTAACTGTTCGCGAATTGACAGCCCAAGCTTTGATAGGATACTTCCTCAAAATGAAATAAATTGATCAGGTATTCCGTACACATCAATTAACCCATACTTCCTTAAAATGAAGCAAACCGAGTAAGCCGTTTAGGGTTTTGATTAGGGTTTTATTTTAATATAAAGTATAGTAAATTACTTATAATGTTATAATATTTATATTAATATAATTAATACTATAATATTATTATTGTTATGAATAATTTATCATATATTATAATTTATAGAAGTTTAATTATTTAATATAATTAATTTTTATAATATATAATTATTTTTAAAATATCATAAATTTTTTATATATAATTATTTTAAATTATTTTATATTTCGAACAATAACGAACCGAACACGAACGAACACATCATCGTGCGTCGTGTTCGGGTTCGTTTAACAAACCGAACGAAAAAAATTGTTCACGTTCGTCTCGCTTCGCTTATCGAACGAATCGAACACGAACTTTTCTGGCCGAACCGAACACGAATCGTTCTCGAACAACGAGCTTTTCGATGTGACTTCTACTATCGGGTCAAGGATCGACCATTTTGACCAAGGTCGACTTTTCGGTCAAAAGTCGACCCATTCGGTCAATGGGCCGGTCTCTGGATCAAGGATCGACCATTTTCGACCAAAGTTAACTTTTTGGTCAGTAGATCGACTTATTGGGTCAATAATCGGGTCATTAGGTCAAAAATCGAATATTTTGATAAAAATTAAATTTTTGGTCAAAAAGTCGATCATCGGTCAACGGTCATTATCAGGTTAATTCGACCATTTTTACTAAAGTCAACTTTTCGTCAAAAGTTCACCTATTTGGTTAATGAGTCGGTAATCGGGTCAAGAATCGAACATTTTCGACCGAAGATGACTTTGTTGTTAAAATTCGATCTATTAATCGGTCATTAATTCAAAAATCGACTATTTCGACTCAAAATCGACTTTTCGGTCAAAAGTCGACCTATTGCATCAATGAGCTCGATCATCGGGTCAAGACTCGATCATTTCGACCAAAGTCGACTTTTCGGGTCAAAAGCCGACCTATCGAGTCCAATGCGGTCGGTCATCGGGTCAACGATCGACCATTTTGACCAAAGTCGACTTTTTGGTCGAGATCGACATTCCGGGTCAATAATCGGTCATTAGGTCAAAAATCGACTATTATTACAAAAACCGACTTTTGGTCCAAATTCGACTACAGTCAGGTCAATGGGTGGTCATCAAGTCAAAAATCGACTATTTCGACCAAAATCGACTTTTGTCAAAAAATGAAGAATCGGTCAACGGGTTTCTCATTGCGTCGAGGATCGACTCATTTGTTAAAGTTGACTTTGTTCAGAGATCGACTTATTTGGTCAATAATCGGTCATTAGGTCAAGAATCGACCATTTTGACCAAAATCGACTTTTTGGTCAAAAGTTACACCATTAGTCAATCGTGCGATCATCGAGTCGAATCGACCATCTCGACTCAATGGTAACTTTTTTGGTCAAAAGTCGCACCTATTCAGTCAACGAGTCGGTAATCGAGTCAAGAATCACCCATGGTCAAAATTTGTTCTATTAGGTCAATGGGCTAATTATCGGGTCAAAATCGACCATTTCGACCAACAGCTCGACTTTTTGGCCAGAGATCGACTTATCGTGTCAATATTTCGGTCATTAGTTAAAATCGACTATTCCGACTCAAATTGAATTTTTAGTCAAAACTTACCCCATTGGGTCAATCTAAGTGTCATCGGGTCGAAATCGACCATTTTGACCAAAGATGACTTTTTGGTCAAAAGTCGACTCTATTTCGACTAAAATTAAGTTTTTCGGTTAAAAGTTAACCCATCGGAGCGAACGTGCTGGCCATTGATCGATAATCGATCATTTCGACCAAAGTCGACTTTTGGTCAAAAGTTGACTTATTTGGTCAATGAGTTCGTAATTGGGTCAAAAATTGACCATTTTGACCAAAGATGACTTTTTGGTCAAAAGTTGACCTATTCAGTCAATAGATTGGTCATTGGGTCAAAAATTGACCATTTTGAGCAAAGTTGACTTTTTGGTCAAAGGTTAACCAATAGGGTCAATGGGTGGTCATTCAGTCAAAAATTGAATATTTTGACCAAAATTGACTTTTTGGTCAAAAGTTGACCTTTTGGGTCAATGGGTTGGTCGTCGGGTCAAGGATTCACCATTTTGACCAAAGTTAACTTTTTAGTCACAGATTGGCTTACTAGGTCAATAATTGGTCATTAGGTTAAAAATTGACTATTTTGACCAAAATTAGTTTTTTTGGTCAAAAGTTGAACTATTGGGTCAATGGGTTGGTCATTGGGTCGAGGATTGACCATTTTAACCAAAGTTGACTGTTTGGATAAAAGATGACCTATTGGGTCAATGGGTTAGTCATTGGGTCTAAGATTAACCATTTTAACCAAAGTTGATTTTTTTGTCAGAGATTGACTTATTGGGTCAATAATTCGTCATTAGGTCAAAATTTGATTATTTTGACCAAAATTAAATTTTTGGTCAAAAAGTGACCTATTGAGTCAACGGGGTGGTCATTGAGTCAGGAATTGACCATTTTAAACAAAGATGACCTTTTGGTCAAAATTTTATCTATTGAGTCAATGGGTTTGTCATTAGTTCAAAAATTGATCATTTTGACCAATGTTTACTTTTTGGTCAAAAGTTAACCTATTGGGTCAATGGGCAGTCATAGGTCAAAAATTGACTATTTTGATCAAAATTGACTTTTTGGTCAAAAGTTAACCTATTGGGCAATGTGTTTGTCATTGGGACAACGATTGTTTATTTTGACCAAAGTTGACATTTTGGTCAGAGATTGACTTATTGGGTCAATAGTTGGTCATTAGGTCAAAAATTGACTATTTTGACCAAAATTTAATTTTTGGTCAAAAGTTAAACCATTTCGTAAACGAGGAGGTCATTGGGTCAAAAATTGACCATTTTGACCAAAGTTGACTTTTTGGTCAAAAGTTGACCTATTGGATAAATGGGTGATCATTAGTTCAAAAATTGACAATTTTGACCAAAATTGACTTTTTGGTCAAAAGTTGACCTATTGGATCAATGGGTTTGTCATTGGGTTAAGGATTATCCATTTTGACCAAAGTTGACTTTTCGGTCAAAGATTGAATTATTGGGTAAATAATTGACCATTAAATAAAAAATTGACTATTTTGACCAAAATTGACTTTTTGGTCAAAAGTTGACCTATTAGGATAATGGATTAGTCATAAGGTGAAGGATTCATCACTTTGACCAAAGTTAACTTTTTGGTCAAAAGTTGACCTATTTAGGTCAATGAGGCAGTCAATAGTTCAAAGATTAACAATTTTGAGTGAAATTAACTTTTTGGTCAAAAGTTGACTTAGAGGGTCAATGTGTTGGTTATTGGGTCAAAGATTGACCATTTTGACCAAAGTTGACTTTTTTGTCAGAAATTAGCTTACTGGGTCAATAACTGTCCTTAGGTCAAGAATTGACAATTTTGATGAAAATTGACTTTTTGGTAAAATGACTTATTGGGTCAATGGGTTGGTCATTGAGTCAAGGATTGACCATGTTGACCAAAGTTGTCTTTTTGGTCTAAAGTTGTTCTATTTAGGTCAATGAGGCGGTCATTAGGTTGAAATTTGTCAATTTTGAACAAAATTGACTTTTTGGTCAAAAGTTGACCTAATGGGTCAATGGGTTGGTCATGGGTCAAGGATTAACCATTTTGTCCAAAGTTGACTTTTTAGTCAAATTTTGACAAATTGGGTCAATGGGTTGGTCATTGGATCAAGGATTGACCATATTCACCAAAGTTGCATACGTTCTTTGTGTCAAATCGAACATTTCGACCAAATTCGACTTATTGGTCAAAAGTCGATCTATCGAGCTATGAGCGGTCATTAGGTCAAAAATTAACAATTTTGACCAAAATTGAATTTTTGGTTAAAAGATATCCTTTTGGATCAATGAGTTGGTCATTATGTCAAGGATTGACCATTTTGACCAAAGTTGATTTTTTGGTCAAAAGTTGACCTATTTGGTTAATGTGTTAGTCATCAAGTCAAGGATTGAACATTTTGACCAAAGTTGTCTTTTTGGTCAAAAGTTGACCTGTTGAGGCAATAATTGGTCTTTAAGTTAAAATTTTACTATTTTGACCAAAATTGACTTTTTGGTCAAAAGTCGATTGATCGGCCAATGTGGCTATCAAAGATCAAGGATTTACCTTTTCGATCAAGGCTCGACATTTTGACTCAAAAGTCAATTCCATTAGGTAAAGGGTTGTCATTATTGGTCAAGGATCGACCATTATGACCAAAGTTGACTTTTGGTCAAAGATCGACTTTTGATTCCACACGCTTCATTAGCGGCTGTGGGACCCACTATTTCGACCCAAATTAACTTTACGTTCAAAAGTTCACTTATCGTGTCAATGCGTCGTCATTGGGTCAAAGAATGACCATTTTGACCAAAGTTGACTTTTCAATACAGTTGACTCCATTGGGTCAATGGGTCGGTCATCAGTCGAAGGATCGACCATTTCGACCAAAATCGACATTTCGGTTGATCGATTTCATTCGGGTCAGTGGGCACTGTTCCATTACATTTCAAAAAGTCGACTTTGGTCAAAAGTTGACCTATTAGGCCAATGGGTAGGTTATTGGGCCAAGGATTGATCATTTCGACCATAGCTGACTTTTTGGTCAATAGCCGACTCTATCGGGTCAATGGGTCCGTCATCGAGTTAAGGATCGACCATTTTGACCAAAAGTCACATTTGGTCAAGATTGACTTATTAGGACAATGATCGGTTAATAGGTCAAAAATTGCAATATTTGACCAAAATTTTTTTTTTTTGTCAAAAGTC
>CM040429.1:83718031-83758871 GCA_022702705.1 Papilionanthe hookeriana x Papilionanthe teres | reverse complement strand
TTGACCCAATGGGTTAACTTTTGACCAAAAATTCAATTTTGGTCAAAATAGTCAATTTTTGGCCTAATGACCAATTATTGATCCAATAAGTCAATCTCTGACTGAAAAGTTAACTTTGGTCAAAATGATCAATCCTTGACCCAATGACAAACCCAATAACCCAGTAGGTCAACTTTTAACTAAAAAGTTAATTTTGGTCAAAATATTCAGTTTTGACCTGATGACCACCCATTGACCCAATAGGTCAACTTTTGACCAAAAAGTCAACTTTGGTCAAAATGGTCAATGTTTAACCCAATGACAACCATTGACCCAATAGATCAACTTTTGTCAAAACTGTCCATTTTTAGCCTAATTACCACCTCATTGACCCGAAAGGTCAACTATTGACCAAAAAGTCAAATTTGGTCAAAATGGTCAATTTCTGACACAATGACCCAAATGTCAACTTTGGTGAAAATGGTCAATCCTTGATCCAATGACCAACCCATTGACCCAATTTGTCAACTTATCTCTAAAAAGACAACTTTGGCCAAAATGCTTAATCCTTGACCCAATGACCAACACATTGACCCAATAGGCCAACTTTTGATCAAAAAGTCAATTTTCCTCAAAATTGTCAATTTTTCACCTAATTACGGTCTTATTGGCCGAAATAGGTCAAATTTTGACCAAATATGTCAACTTTTGTTCAATAGTCAATTTTGGTCAAAATAGTCAATTTTGGACCTAATGTCCAATTATTGACCCAGTAAGTCAATCTCTGACCCAAAGTCAACTTTTGTCAAAATGGTCAATCTTTGACCCAATGACCAACCCATTGATCCAATAGGTCAACTTTTGACCAAAAAGTCAACTTTGGTCAAAATGATCGAACCTTGACCTAAAGAACAACCCATTGGTCTAATAGGTCAACTTTTGACCAAAAAGTCAATTTTGAATTAATGACCTATTATTGACCCAAAAAGTCACTCTCTGACCAAAAAGTCAACTTTGGCCAAAATGGTCAATCCTTAACCCAATGACCAATCCAATGACCTAATAAGTCAACTTTTGCCAAAATGGTCAATCCTTGACCCAATGACCAACCTAGTGACGCAATAGGTTAACTTTTGACCAAAAAGTCAATTTTGGTCAAAATATTCAATTTTTGACCTAATGACCAATTATTGACCCAGTAAGCCAATCTCCGACCAAAAAGTAAACTTTGTTCAAAATGTTAAATCCTTGACCCAATGACCAACCCATTGACCCAATAGGTCAACTTTTGACTATAAAGTCAACTTTGGTCAAAATGATCAATCATTGACCCGATGACCAACCCATTAGCCTAATATGTCAACTTTTGACGAAAAAGTCAATTTTGGTAAAACGAGTCAACTTTTTACCTAATGACCAATTATTGACCCAGTAAGCCAATCTCTGACCAAAAGTAAACTTTTGTTAAAATAGTCAATCCTTAACCCAATGACAAACCCATTGACCTGACGAGTCAATTTTGGCCAAAAGTCAATTTTCGATCAAAATAGTCAATCCTTGACCCAATGACCAACCCATTGACCCAATAGATCAAATTTTAACCAAAAAGTCATCTTCAGTCAATATGGTCTATTCTTGACCTAATTACCAACTCATTGACCAAATAGGTCAACTTTTTACAAAAAAGTCAACTTGGTCAAAATGGTTAATTTATGACCCAATGACCTCCATGTTGACCCATTAAGTTAACTTTTGATAAAAAAATTCAAATTTGTTCAAAATAGTCAATTTTTGACCTAATGACCAATTGTTGACCCAATAAGTCAATCTCTGACCAAAAAGTCAACTTTGGTCAAAATGGACAATCCTTGACCCAATGACAAACCCATTGACCCAATAGGTCAACTTATGACCAAAATGTCAAATTTGGTCAAAATAGTAAATTTTTGACCTAATGACTACCCATTGACCCAATATGTTAACTTTTGACCAAAAAGTTAACTTTGGTCAAAATTGTCAATTTTGACCCAATGACCAACCCATTGACCCAATAGATTAAATTTTGACCAAAAAGTCATCTTCGGTCAAAATGACCCAATTACTAACTCATTAACCAAATAGGTCAACTTTAGACTAAAAAGTCATCTTTAGTTAAAAAGGCCAATTTCTGACCCAATGACCACCCCGTTGACCCAATGACTCAACTTTTGACCATAAATTTAATTTTTATCAAAATAATCAATTTTTGACATAATGACCAATTATTGACCCAATAAGTCAATCTCTGACCGAAAAGTTAACTTTGGTCAAAAAGGTCAATCCTTGACCCATGACCAACCCATTGACCTAATAGGTCAACTTTTGACCAAAAAATCAACCTTGGTCAAAAAGGTCAATCCTTGACTCAATGACTAACCCATTGACCCAATAGGTCAACTTTTGACCAAAAAGTCAAATTTGGTCAAAATAATCAAATTTTCTACATAATGACAAATGATTGACACATTAAGCAAATCTCTGTCCAAAAAGTCAACTTTAGTCAAAATGATTAGTCCTTGACCTAATGACCAACCCAATGACCCAATAGGTCAACTTTTGACTAAAAAGTCTACTTTGGTCGAAATGATCAATCCTCGACCCAATGACCAGCCTATTGACCTAACTGGTCAACTTTTGACCAAAAAGTCAATTTTGGTCAAAATAGTCAATATTTGAATTAATGACCAATTATTGACCCAATAAGTCAATCTCTAACGAAAGAGTCAACTTTGGTCAAAATGGTCAATCCTTAACCAAATGACAAACCCATTGACCCAATAGGTCAACTTTTGACCAAAAAGGCAATTTTAGTCAAAATAGTCAATTTTTGACATAATGATCACCCATTGACCCAATGGGTCGAATTTTGACCAAAAAGTCTACTTTGGTTAAAATGGTCAAATTTTTACCAATGTCTAACCCATTAACCAAATAGATCAACATTTGATAAAAAAGAAGTCATCTTTGGTCGAAATGGTCAATTCTTGACCCAATTACAAACTCATTGACCAAATAGGTCAACTATTGACCAAAAAGTCAACTTTGGTACAAATGGTCAATTTTTGACCCAATGACCACCCCGTTAATCCAATGAGTTAACTATGACCAAAAATTCAATTTTGGTCAAAATAAGTCAACTTTTGACCAAAAAGTCATCTTTGGTCAAAATGCTCAATTTCTGACCAATGACCACCCCGTTGACCCAATGGGTCAACTTTTGACCAAAAATTAAATTTTGGTCAAAACAATCAATTTTTGACCTAATGACCAATTATTGACCAAATAAGCCAATCACTAACCGAAAAGTCAACTTTGGTCAAAATGGAAAATCTTTGACCCAATGACCAACCCATTGACACAATAGAGCAAATTTTGACCAAAAAGTCAACTTTGGTCAAATTGGTCAATCCTTGACCCAATGACCAACCAAATGACCTAATATGTCAACTTTTGACCAAAAAGTCAATTTTGGTCAGAATAGTCAATTTTTGACCTAATGACCAATTATTGACCCAGTAAGCCAACATCTGACCAAAAAGTCAACTTTGGTCAAAATGGTTAATCTTTGACCCAATGACAAACCCATTAACCCAATATGTCAACTTTTTTTCAATAAGTCAACTTTGATCAAAATGGTCAATTTCTGACCCAATGACCAAACCAATGACCCAATAGGCCAATTTTTGACCAAAAAGTCAATTTTGGTCAAAATAGTCAAATTTTGACCTAATGACCACCCATTGAACAAATTGGTCAACTTTTGACCAAAAAGTCAACTTTGGTCAAAATGGTCATTTTTTTACCCAATGACCAAGCCATTAACCAAATAGGATAACTTTTGAACAAAAAGTCAACTTTGGTCAAAACGATCATTTCTTGACCTAATGACCAACGCATTGACCTAATAAGTCAACTTTTGAACAAAAAGTCAATTTGGGTCAAAATAGTCAATTTTTGACCTCATGACCAATTATTGACCCAATAAGTTAATCTCTGACCAAAAAGTCAACTTTGGTTATAATGGTCAATCCTTGACCCAATGACAAACCCATTGACCCAATAGGTCAAGTTTTGATCAAAAAGTCAACTTTGGTCAAAATGGTAAATCCTTGACCCAATGACCAGCCCACTGACCCAATAGATCGACTTTTGACAAAAAAGTCAATTTTGGTCAAAATAGTAATTTTTTACTTATTGACCAATTATTGACCCAATAGGTCAACTTTTGACTAAAAAGTCAACTTTGGTCAAAATGGTCAATCCTTGACCCAATGACCAACCCATTGACCCAAAAGGGCAACTTTTGACCAAAAAGACAATTTTGGTCAAAATTGTCAATTTTTCACCTAATGACCACCTCATTGACCCAAATGGGCAAATTTTGACCAAAAAGTCAAATTTGGTCAAAATGGTCAATTTCTGATATAATGACCTAAATGTCAACTTTGGTGAAAATGATTAATCCTTGATCCAATGGCTAACCCATTTACCAAGTTTGTTAACTTTTGCACAAAAAGTCAATCTTGCTAAAAAAATGTCAATTTTTGACATAATGACCGCCTCATTGACCTAAATAGGTCAAATTTTGACAAAAAAGATAACTTTGGTCAAAATCGTCAATCCTTGACCCAATGACAAACCCATTAACCCAATATGTCAACTTTTGACCAAGAAGTCAATTTTGGTCAAATTAATCAATTTTTGACCTAATGTCCAATTTCTGACCCAGTAAGCCAATCTTTGACCAAAAAGTCAACTTTGGTCAAAATAGTTAATCTTTGACCCCATGACAAACTTTTGACCCAATAGGTCAACTTTTGACCAAGAAGTCAACTTTAGTCGAAATGGTCAATTTCTGACCCAATGACCAACCCATTGATGCAATAGGTCAACTTTTGACCAAAAAGTCAATTTTGATCAAAATACTCAAATTTTGACCTAATGACAACCCATTGACCCAACAGGTCAACTTTTGACTAAAAAGTCAACTTTCGTCAAAATGGTCAATTCTTGACCCATTGACCAACGCATTGACCCAATAAATCATCTTTTGAACAAAAAGTCAATTTTGGTCAATATAATCAAATTTTGACCTAATCACCACTCATTAACCAAATAGGTCAACTTTTGACCAAAAAGTCAACTTTGGTCAAAATGGTCAATTTTTGACTTAATGACACACATTGACTCAATAGGTCAACTTTTGACCAAAAAGTCAACTTTGTTCAATATGGTCAATTCTTGACCAAATGACCAACGCATTGGCCCAATAAGTCAACTATTGAACAAAATATCAAATTTGGTCAAAATAGACAATTTTTGACCTAATGACCAATTATTGAACCAATAAGTCAATCTCTGACTAAAAGTTCAACTTTGGTCATAATGGTCAATCCTTGACCCAATGACAAACCCATTGACCCAAAAGGTCAACTTTTGTCCAAAAAGTCAACTTTGGTCAAAATGGTAAATCCTTGACCCAATAACCAACCCATTGACCCAATAGATCGACTTTTGACCAAAAAATTAATTATGGTCAAAATAGTAAAATTTTGAATTAATGATTAATTATTGACCTAATAGGTCAATTTTAACCAAAAAGTCAACTTTGGTCAAAATGGTCAATCCTTGACACAATGACCAACCCATTGACCCCAAAAGGACAACTTTTGACCAAAAAGTCAATTTTGGTCAAAATGGTCAATTTTTAAACCAATGACCACCTCATTGACCCAAATGGTCAACTTTTGACCAAAAAGTGAAATTTGGTCAAAATGGTCAATTTCTTACACAATGTCCTAAATGTCAACTTTGGCCAAAATGGTTAATCCTTGATCCAATGACCAACCCATTGACTCAATTTGTCAACTTTTGAATAAAAAGTCAACTTTAGCCAAAATGGTTAATCCTTGAACCAATGACTAACCCAATGACCCAATAGGTTAACTATTTACCAAAAAGTTAATTTTGCTCAAAATTATCAATTTTTGACCTAATTAACGCCTCATTGACCTAAATAGGTCAGCTTTGACTAAAAAGACAACTTTGGTCAAAATGGTTATTCATTGACCCAATGACCAACCCATTGACTAAATATGTCAACTGTTGACCAAAAAGTCAATTTTGGTCAAAATAGTCAATTTTTAACCTAATGACCAATTATTGACCCAGTAAGTCAATCTCTGACCAAAAAGTCCACTTTGGTCAAAATGGTCAATCCTTGACCTAAGGACCAACCCATTGATCCAATAGGTCAACTTTTGACCAAAAAGTCAACTTTGGTCAAAATGATCAATCCTTGACCTAATGAACAACCCATTGGTCTGATAGGTCAACTTTTGACGAAAAAGTCAATTTTGAATTAATGAACTATTATTGACCCAATAAGTCAATATCTGACCAAAAAGTCAACTTTGGTCAAAATGGTCAATCCTTGACCCAAGGACCAACTAATTAACCCAATAGGTCAACTTTTGACCAAAAAGTCAACTTTGGCCAAAATGGTCAATCCTTGACCCAGTGACCAACCTAGTGACCCAATAGGTCGACTTTTGAGACAAAAGTAAATTTGGTCAAAATAGTTAATTTTTGACCTGATCACCAATTATTGACCTAGTAAGCTAATTTCTAACCAAAAAGTAAAATTTGGTCGAAATGGTCAATCCTTGACCCAATGACCAACCCATTGACCCAATAGGTCAACTTTTGACTAAAAAGCTAACTTTGGTCAAAATGATCAATCATTGACCCAATGACTAACCCATTGGCCTAATATGTCAACTTTTGTCCAAAAAGTCAATTTTGGTCAAAAAAGTCAAATTTTGAATTAATGACCAATTATTGAGACAATAAGTCAATCTCTGACCAAAAGGTTGACTTTCGTTAAAATGGACAATCCTTGACCCAATGACAAACCCATTAACCCAATAGGTTAACTTTTGACCAATAAGTCAATTTTGATCAAAATAGTCAAATTTTGACCTAATGACCTCCCATTGACCCAATAGGTCAACTTTTGACCAAAAGTCAACTTTGGTCAAAATGGTCAATTTTTGACCCAATAACCAACCTATTACTGAAAAGGTCAACTTTTGACCAAAAAGTCATCTTTAGTCAAAATGGTCAATTCTTGACCCAATTACCAACTCAATGACCAAATATGTCAACTTTTGACCAAAAAGTCAACTTTGATCAAGATTGTCAATTTCTGGCCCAATGACCACCCTGTTGACCCAATGGGTCAACTTTTAACAAAAAAATTAATTTTCATCAAAATAATTAATTTTTGACCCAATGACCAATTATTGACCCATTAAGTCAATCTCTGATCAAAAAGTCAACTTTGGTCAAAATGGTTAATCCTTGACCCAATGACCAACCCATTGACCCAACAGGTCAACTTTGGACCAAAAAGTCAACTTTGGTCAAAATGGTCAATCCTTGACACAATGACCAACCCATTGACCTACTAGGTCTTCTTTTGACCAAAAAGTCAATTTTGGTCAAAATAGTCAATTTTCGACCTGATGACCAATTATTGACCCACTAAGCCAATCTATGACCAAAAATTCAACATTGGTAAAAATGGTCAATCCTTGACCCAATGACCAACCCATTAACCCAGTAGGTCAACTTTTGACGAAAAAGTCAACTTTGGCCAAAATGATCAATCCTTGACCCAATGACCAACCCATTGACCTAATAGGTCAACTTTTGACCAAAAATTCAATTTTGGTCAAAATAGTTAATTTTTTGAATAATGACCAATTATTTATCCAATAAGTCAATCTCTAACCAACAATTTAACTTTGGCCAAAATGGTCAACCATTGACCCAATGACAAACCCATTGACCCAATAGTTCAACATTTGACAAAAAAGTCAATTTTGGTCAAAATAGTCAATTTTTGACCTATGACCACCAATTGACCCAATATGTCAACTTTTGACCAAAAAGTTAACTTTGGTTAATTTTTTACCCAATGACCAACCCATTGACCCAATAGGTCAACTTTTGACCAAAAACTCATCTTTGGCCAAAGTGGTCAATCCTCGACCCAATGACCAACCTAGAGACCCAATAGGTTAACTTTTGGGACAAAAGTAAATTTTGGTCAAAATAGTCAATTTTTGACCTAATCACCAATTATTGACCGAGTAAGCTAATTTCTAACCAAAAAGTAAAATTTGGTCGAAATGGTCAATCCTTGACCCAATGACCAACCCATTGACCCAATAGGTCAACTTTTGACTAAAAAGCCAACATTGGTCAAAATGATCAATCATTGACCCAATGACCAACCCATTAGCCTAATATGTCAACTTTTGTCCAAAAAGTCAATTTTGGTCAAAAAAGTCAAATTTTAAATTAATCACCAATTATTGAGACAATAAGTCAATCTTTGACCAAAAGGTCGACTTTCGTCAAAATGGACAATCCCTGACCCAAAGACAAACCCACTAACCCAATAGGTTAACTTTTGACCAATAAGTCAATTTTGGTCAAAATAGTCAAATTTTTGACCTAATGACCTCCCATTGACCCAATAGGTCAACTTTTGACTGAAAAGTCAACTTTGGTCAAAATGGTCAATTTTTGACCCAATAACCAACCCATTGACCGAATAGGTCAACTTTTGACCAAAAAGTAATCTTTAGTCAAAATGGTCAATTCTTGACCCAATTACCAACTCAATGACCAAATATGTCAACTTTTGACCAAAATGTCAACTTTGATCAAAATTGTCAATTTCTGGCCTAATGACCACCCTGTTGATCCAATGGGTCAACTTTTAACAAAATATTAATTTTGGTAAAAAAATTAATTTTTGACCCAATGACCAATTATTGACCCAATAAGTCAATCTCTGATCAAAAAGTCAACTTTGGTCAAAATGGTTAATCCTTGACCCAATGACCAACCCAATGACCCAAGAGGTCAACTTTGGGCCAAAAAGTCAACTTTAGTCAAAATGGTTAATCCTTGACCCAATGACCAACCCATTGACCCAGTAGGTCACCTTTTGACCAAAAAGTCAATATTGATCAAAATAGTCAATTTTCGACCTCATGACCAATTATTGACCCACTAAGCCAATCTATGACAAAAAATTCAACTTTGGTAGAAATGGTAAATCCTTGACCCAATGACCAACCCATTAACCCAATAGGTCAACTTTTGATGAAAAAAAACAACTTTGGCTAAAATGATCAATCCTTGACCCAATGACCAACCCATTGACCTAATAGGTCAACTTTTGACCAAAACTTCAATTTTGGTCAAAATAGTTAATATTTGAATTAATGACCAATTATTGACCCAATAAGTCAATCTCTAACCAAAAATTTAACTTTGGCCAAAATGGTCAATCCTTGACCCAATAGTTCAACATTTGACCAAAAAGTCAATTTTGGTCAAAATAGTCAATTTTTGACCTATGACCACCAATTGACCCAACATGTCAACTTTTGACCAAAAGTTAACTTTGGTTAATTTTTTACCCAATGACCAACCCATTGACCTAATAGGTCAACTTGGACCAAAAACTCATCTTTGGTCAAAATGGTCAATTTTTGACCCAAATACCAACCCTTTGACCAAATAGGTCAACTTTTGACCAAAAAGTCAACTTTGGTCAAAAGGTCAATTTCCGACTCAATGACCACCCCGTTTACCTAATGCGTTAACTTTTAACCAAAAATTCAGTTTTGGTCAAAATAGTCAATTTTTGACCTAATGACCAATTATTAACCCAATAAGTCTATCTCTGACAAAAAATTAACATTGGTCAAAATGGTCAATCCTTGACCCAATTTGTCAATCATTGACCAAATAGGTTAACTTTTGACCAAAAAGTCAACTTTGGTCAAAAAGGTCAATCTCTGACCCAATGACCACCCCGCTGTACCAATTGGTGAACTTTTGACCAAAAATTCAATTTTTGCCAAAATTGGTCAACATTTGAACAAAAAATCATCTTTGGTCAAATTGGTCAATTACTGAGCCAATGGCCCCCCTTTGACCCAATGGGTTAACTTTTGACCAAAAATTCAATTTTGGTCAAAATAATCAATATTTGACCTAATAACCAATTATTAACCCAATAAGTCAATCTCTGACCAAAAAGTCAACTTTGGTCAAAATGGTCAATCCTTGACCTAATGACAAACCCATTCACCCAATAGGTCAACTTTTGACCAAAAAGTCAAGTTTGGATAAAATGGTCAATTTTTGACCCAATGAGCAACCCATTAACCCAATAGGTCAACTTTTGACCAAAAAGTCAATTTTGGACAAAATGGTCATTCTATGACACAATGACCAATCTGTAGACCCAATAGGTCAACTTTTGACCAAAATAGTTAATTTTTAACATAATGACCAATTATTGACCCATTAACTCAATCTCTGACCATAAGGTCAACTTTGGTCAATATGGTCTATCCTCGACCTAATGACCAACCCATTGACCCAATAGGTCAACTTTTGACCAAAAAGTGAGCGTTAGTTAAAATAGTAAATCCTTGACACGAAGACCAACCCCTTGACACAATAGGTTAACTATTGACCAAAAAGTTAATTTTAGTCAATATAGTCAATTTTTTAACTAATGTCCACCCCATTGACCCAATATGTCGACTTTTGACCAAAAAGTCAACTTTAGTCAAAATGGTCAATTTCTGACACAATGACCACCCCATTGACCCAATTGGTCAACTTTTAACCAAAAACACAATTTTGGTCAAAATAGTTAATTTTTGACCTAATGACCAATTATTGACCAAATAAGTCAATCTCTGACCAAAAGGTCAACTTTGGTCAAAATGGTCAATCCTTAACCTAATGACCAACCCATTGACCCAATCGGTCAACTTTTGACTAAAAAGTCAACTATGCTCAAAATGGTCAATCTTTGACCCAAAGACCCAATAGGTCAACTATTGGCCAAAAAGTCTAGTTTGGTCAAAATACTCAATTTTTGACATAATGATCAACTCATTGGCCCAATTGGTCAACTTTTGACCAAAAAGTCAATTTTGGTCAAAATAAACAATTTTTGCCCTAATGGCCACCAATTAACCCAATAGGTCAACTTTTTACCAAAAAGTCAACTTTTGTCAAAATGGTCAATTTCTGACCCAATGACCAACCCATTGACTGAATCTGTAAACTTTTGACCAAAAAGTCAAATTTGATTAAAATAGTCATTTTTCAACCTAATGACCAATTATTGACACAGTAAGTTAATCTCTGACCAAAAAGTCAACTTTGGTCAAAATGTTCAATCCTTGACCCAATGACCAACCCTTTGACCAAATATGTCAACTTATGACCAATAAGTCAACTTTGGTCTAAATGATCAAACCTTGACTTAATGACCAACCAATTGGCCTAATAGATTAAATTTTAACCAAAAAGTCAATTTTGGTCAAAATAGTCAATTTTCGAGCTAAGGACCAATTATTGACCCAATAAGTCAATCTTTGACCAAAAAGTCAACTTTGGTCAAAATGGTCAATCCATGACCCAATCACAAACCCATTGACACAATAGGTCAACATTCAACCAAAAAGTGAATTTTGGTCAAAATAGTCAATTTTTTACCAAATCACCACCCATCGACCCAATGAGTCAACTTTTGACTAAAAAGTCAACTTTGGTTAAAATTGTCATTTTTTGACCTACATCGACCCAATATGCTAACTTTCGACCAAAAAGTAATCTTTAGTCTTGGCTCAATTACCAACTTATTGACCAAATAGGTCAACTTTTGACAAAAAAGTCAACTTTGGTCAAAATGGTCAATTTCTGACTCAATGACCACCCCATTGACTTAATGGGTTAAATTTTTGACCTAATGAACACCCATTGACCCAATAGGTCAACTTTTGACAAAAAGTCAACTTTGGTCAAAATGCTCAATTTTTGACCTAATGACCAACCCATTGAACCAATAGGTCAACTTTTGACCAAAGAGTCATCTTTGGTCAAAATTGTCAATTCTTGACCAAATAGGTCAACTTTTGACTAAAAATTTAACTTTGGTCAAAATGGTTAATTTCTGACCTAATGATCACCTCGTTGACTCAATGTGTTAGCTTTTGATCAACAATTCACTCTTTCGACCAAAAATTCTATTTTGGTTAAAATAGTTAATTTTTGAACTAATGACCAATTATTGCACATAGTAAGCCAATCTCTGACATAAAATTCAACTTTGTGGTCAATCCTTGACCCAATGACCAACCCATTGACCCAATAGGTCAACTTTTGACCAAAAAGTAAACTTTGGTCAAAATGGTCAATCCTTGACCCAATGACCATCCCATTGACCCAACAGGTCAACTTTTAACCAAAAAGTTAATTTTGGTCAAAATGGTCAATTTTTTACCAAATAACTATTTATTGACTCAGTAAGCCAATCTCTGACCAAAAAGTCAACTTTGGTCAAAATGGTCAATCCTTCACCTAATGACTAACCCATTGACCCAATAGGTCAACTTTTGACCAAAAAGTCAACTTTGGTCAAAATGATAAATCCAATCTAATGACCAACCCCTTGGCCTAATAGGTTAACTTTTGGCGAAAAAGTCAATTTTGGTTAAAATAGTTAATTTTTGAATTAATGACCAATTATTGACCCAATAAGTCAATCTCTGACCAAAAAGTCAACTTTGGTTAAAATAGTCAATTCTTGACACAATGACAAACCCATTAAGCCAATAGGTCAACTTTTGACCAAAAAGTCAATTTTGGTCAAAATAGTCAATTTTTGACCTAATGACCACCCATTAACCCAATAGGTTAACTTTTTGACCAAAAAGTTAACTTTGGTTAAAATGGTCAATTTTGACACAATGACCACCTAATCGACCCAATAGGTCAACTTTTCGACCAAAAAGTCATTTTTGAGTCAAAATGGTCAATTCTTAACCAAATTACCAACACATTGACCAAATAAGTCAACTTTTGACCAAAAAGTCAACTTTGGTCAAAATAGTCAATTTCTGACTCATTGACCACCCCGTTCACCCAATGGGTAATCTTTTGACCAAAAATTCAATTTTGGTCAAAATAGGTAATTTATGACCTAATGACTAATTATTGACCCAATAAGTCAATCTCTGACCAAAAAGTCAACTTAGTCAAAATGGTTAATCCTTGACCTAATGACAAACCCATCGACCCAATAGGTCAACTTTTGACCATAAAGTCAATATCGGTCAAAATTGTCAATTTTTGACCCAATGACTAACCCATTGCACAATAGATCAACTATTAACCAAAAAGTCATCTTCGGTCAAAATGGTCAATTCTTGACCCAATTACCAACTCATTAACCAAATAGGACAACTTTTGACCAAAAAGTCAACTTTTATCAAAATGGTCAAATTTGGAGCCAATGGGTCAACTTTTGACGAAAAAATTAATTTTGGTCAAAATAATCAATTTTTGACCTAAAGACCAATTATTGATCCAATAAGTCAATCACTGACCAAAAAAATAAACTTTGGTCAAGATGGTCAATTCTTAAAGCAATGACCAACCCTTTGACCCAAAAGTTCAACTTTTGACCAAAAAGTCAACTTTGATCAAAATGGTCAATTTTTGACCCAATCACCAACCAATTGACCCAATAGATCAACTTTTGACAAAAAAAGTCATCTTCGGTCAAAATGGACAATTCTTGACCCAATTACCAACTCATAGACCAAATATGTCAACTTTTGACTAAAAAGTCAACTTTTGTCAAAATAGTCATTTTCTGACACAATGGGTCAACTTTTGACAAAAAAATTAATTTTGGTCAAAATAATCAATTTTTGACCTAATGACCAATTATTGACCCAATAAGTCAATCTCTGACCAAAAAGTCAACTTTGGTCAAAATGGTCAATCCTTCACCCAAAGAAAAACCCATTGACCCAATAGGTCAACTATCGACCAAAAAGTCAACTATGGTCAAAATGATCAATCCTTCGACCCAATAACATACCGATCGGCCTAATAAGTCAACTTTTAACCAAAAAGACAATTTTTGAATTAATGACCAATTATTGACCCAATAAGTCAATCTCTGACTAAAAGTCAATTTTTGTCAAAATGGTCAATCCTTGACCCAATGACCAACCCTTTGACCCAATAGGTCAACTTTTGACCAAAAAATCAACTTTGGTCAAAATGGTCATTTCTGATCCAATGACCAACACATCGACTCGATAAGTGAATTTTGAACAAAAAGTCAATTTGGGTCAAAATAATCTATTTTTGACTTAATGAACTATTATTGAATCAATAAGTCAATCTTTGACCAAAAAGTCAACTTTGGTCATAATGGTCAATCCTTGACCCATTGACAAACCTATTGACCAAATAGGTCAACTTTTGATCAAAATGTTAACCTTGGTCAAAAGGGTAAATCCTTGACCCAATGACTAGCCCACTGACCCAAAAGATCGACTTTTGACCAAAAAGTCAATTTTGGTCAAAATAGTAAAATTTTACCTTAAAGACAAAGTATTGACCCAATAGGTCAACTTTTGACCAAAAAGACAACTTTGGTCAAAATGTTCAATCCTTGACCCAATGACTAACACATTGACCAAATAGGTCAACTTTTGACCAAAAAATCAACTTTGGTCAAAATGGTCAATCCTTGACCCAATGACCAACTCATTAACCCAAAAGGACAGTTTTTGACCAAAAATTCAATTTTGGTCAAAATTGTTAATTTTTGACCTAATGACCACCTCACTAACCCAAAAGGTCAACTTTTGACCAAAAAGTCAAATTTGGTCAAAATGATCAATTTCTGACACAAAGACCTGTATGCAACTTTGGTGAATATGGTCAATCCTTGATCCAACGACCAACGCATCGACCCACTCGTCAAATTTCGACTAAAAAGTCAACTTTGGTCAAAATGGTTAATCCTCGACCCAAGACCAACCCATCGACCCATTAGGTCAACTTTCGACCAAAAAGTCAATTTTGGTCAAAATCGACAAATTTCAACCTAATAACCGCCTATTGACCTAAATAGATCAACTTTTCGACCAAAAAGACAACTTTAGTCAAAATGGTCAATCCTCGACCCAATAACCAACCCATCGACCCAACAGTCATTTTACCAAAAAGTCAATTTTCATCAAAATCGTTAATTCTCGACCTAAGGACAATTATCGACCCAAGAAGGTAATTTCGACCAAAAAGTCAACTTTGGTCAAAATGGTCAATCTTCGACCCAATAACCAACCCATCGACCCTCTAAGTCAACTTTCGACCAAAAAGTTAATTTTGTCGAAATTGTTAATTTTGACCTTTTGTCCGCCTCATCGACCTAAATAGTCAACTTTTCGACCAAAAGTTAACTTTGGTCAAAGTGATGAATCATCGACCTAATGACTAATCCATTATCCTAATAGTCAACTTTCGACCAAAAAGTCAATTTCGGTCAAAATAATCAATTTTTGATTTAATGGTCAATTATTTACCCAATAATTGAATCTTTGACCGAAAAGTCAACTTTGGTCAAAATGGATAATCCTTAACCCAATGACAAACCCATTGATCCAATAAGTCAACTTTTGACCAAAAAGTCAATTTTGGTCAAAATATACAATTTTTGACCTAATGACCACCCATTTATCCAATAGGTCAACTTTTGACCAAAAAGTCAACTTTGGTCAAAATGGTCAATTTTTGACCTAATAACCAACCCATTGACCGAATAGGTTAACTTTAGACCAAAAAGTAATCTTTAGTCAAAATGGTCTATTCTTGACCCAATTACCAACTCAATGACTAAATATGTCAACTTTTGACCAAAATGTCAACTTTGATCAAAATTGTCAATTTCTGGCCCAATGACCACCCTGTTGATCCAATGGGTCTACTTTTGACAAAATATTAATTTTCGTAAAAAATTAATTTTTGACCTAATGACCAATTATCGATCCAATAAGTCAATCTCCGATCAAAAAGTCAACTTTGGTCAAAATGGTTAATCCTCAATCTAATGACCAACCCAATGACCCAAGAGGTCAACTTTGGGCCAAAAAGTCAACTTTGGTCAAAATGGTTAATCCTTGACCCAATGACCAACCCATTGACCCAGTAGGTCACCTTTTGACCAAAAAGTCAATATTGGTCAAAATAGTCAATTTTCGACCTCATGACCAATTATTGACCCACTAAGCCAATCTATGACAAAAAATTCAACATTGGTAGAAATGGTAAATCCTTGACCCAATGACCAACCCATTAACCCAATAAAGTCAAATTTCGATGAAAAAAACAACTTCGGCTAAAATGATCAATCCTCGACCCAATGACCAACCCATTGACCCAATAGTCAACTTTCGACCAAAACTTCAATTTTGGTCAAAATAGCTAATTTTTCGAATTAATGACCAATTATCGATCCAATAAGTCAATCTCTAACCAAAAATTTAACTTTGGCCAAAATGATCAATCCTCGACCCAATCAGCTCAACATTCGACCAAAAGTCAATTTTGGTCAAAATAAATAATTTTCGACCTATGACCACCAATTGACCCAATATGTCAACTTTTGACCAAAAAATTAACTTTGGTTAATTTTTTACCCAATGACCAACCCATTGACCCAATAGGTCAACTTTTGACCAAAAACTCATCTTTGGCCAAAGTGGTCAATCCTCGACCCAATGACCAACCTAGAGACCCAATAGGTTAACTTTTGGGACAAAAGTAAATTTTGGTCAAAAATGTACAATTTTTAACCTAATCACCAATTATCGACCGAGTAAGCTAATTTCTAACCAAAAAGTAAAATTTGGTCGAAATGGTCAATCCTCGACCCAATGACCAACCCATCGATCTAATAAAGTCAACTTTTGACTAAAAAGCCAACATTGGTCAAAATGATCAATCCTCGACCCAATGACCAACCCATTAAACCTAATATGTCAACTTTTGTCTAAAAAGTCAATTTTGGTCAAAAAAGTCAAATTTTAAATTAATCACCAATTATCGAGACAATAAGTCAATCTTCGACTAAAAGGTCGACTTTCGTCAAAATGGACAATCCCCGACCCAAAGACAAACCCACTAACCCAATAGGTTAACTTTCGACCAATAAGTCAATTTTGGTCAAAATACCAAATTTTCGACCTAATGACCTCCAATCGACTCCAATAAGTCAACTTTCGACCAAAAGTCAACTTTGGTCAAAATGGTCAATTTTCAACCCAATAACCAACCCATCGATCGAATAGGTTAACTTTCGACCAAAAAGTAAGTCTTTTATTCAAAATGGTCAATTCTTCACCCAATTACCAACTCAATGACCAAATATGTCAACTTTCGACTAAAATGTCAACTTTGATCAAAATTGTCAATTTCAGCTCAAATGACTCACCTCGTTGATCCAATCGGTCAACTTTTAACAAAATATTAATTTTGGTAAAAAATTAATTTTCGACCCAATGACCAATTATCGACCCAATAAGTCAATCTCTGATCAAAAAGTCAACTTTGGTCAAAATGGTTAATCCTTGATCCAATGACTAACCCAATGACCCAAGAGGTCAACTTTCGACAAAAAGTCAACTTTGGTCAAAATGGTTAATCCTCGACCTAATGACCAACCCATCGACCCAAAGAGTCACCTTTTGACCAAAAAGTCAAGTATTGGTCAAAATAAATAATTTTCGACCTCATGACCAATTATCGAATCTCACTAAGCCAATCTATGACAAAAAATTCAACATTGGTAGAAATGGTAATCTCGACCCAATGACCAACCTATTAACCCAACAGTCAACTTTCGATGAAAAAAATAACTTTGGCTAAAATGATCAATCCTCGATCTAATGACTAACCCATCGACCTAATAAAGTCAACTTTCGACCAAAACTTCAATTTTGGTCAAAATAGCTTAATTTTTCAATTAATGACCAATTATCGACCCAATAAGTCAATCTCTAACCAAAAATTTAACTAGGCTAAAATGGTCAATCCTCGACCCAATAGCTCAACATTTGACCAAAAAGTCAATTTTGGTCAAAATAATCAATTTTCGACCTATGACCACCAATCGACCCAACATGTCAACTTTCGACCAAAAAGTTAACTTTAGTTAATTTTTTACCCAATGACCAACCCATCAACCTAATAGTCAACTTGGACCAAAAACTCATCTTCGTCAAAATGGTCAATTTTCGATCTAAATACCAACCCTTTCGACCAAATAAGTCAACTTTCGACCAAAAAGTCAACTTCGGTCAAAAGGTCAATTTCCGACTTCAATGACCACCCCGCTTACCTAATGCGAAAACTTTTAACCAAAAATTCAGTTTTGGTCAAACTAGTCAATTTTTGACCTAAAGACCAACTATTAACCCAATAAGTCTATCTCTAACGAAAAATTAACATTGGTTAAAATGGTCAATCCTTGACCCAATTGGTCAATTATTGACCAAATATGTTAACTTTTGACCAAAAAGTCAACTTTGGTCAAAATGGTCAATCTCTGACCCAATGACCACCCTGTTGTCCCAATAGTGAACTTTCGACCAAAAATTCAATTTTCGCCAAAATAGATCAACATTCAACAAAAAATCATCTTCGGTCAAATTAGTCAATTATCGAGCCAATGGCCCCTTCGATCCAATCGAGTTAACTTTCGACCAAAATTCAATTTTGGTCAAAATAGTCAATATTCGACCTAATAACCAATTATTAACCCAATAAGTCAATCTCCGACCAAAAAGTCAACTTTAGTCAAAATGGTCAATCCTCGACCTAATGACAAACCCATTCACCCAACAGTCAACTTTTCACCAAAAAGTCAAGTTTGGATAAAATGGTCAATTTTCGACCCAATGAACAACCCATTAACCCAATAGTCAACCTTTTACCAAAAAGTCAATTTTGGACAAAATGGTCAATCCTCGACACAATGACCAATCAGTAGACCCAATAGGTCAACTTTCGACCAAAATAGCTTAATTTTTAACATAATGACCAATTATCGACCCATTAACTCAATCTCCGACCATAAGGTCAACTTTGGTCAATATGGTCTATCCTCGACCTACGACCAACCCATCGACCTAACAGGTCAACTTTCGACCAAAAAGCGAGCTTTAGCACAAAATAGTAAATCCCCGACACAATGGCCAACCCTCGACACTAACAAGTTAACTATCGACCAAAAAGTTAATTTTGATCAATATACTAATTTTTTAACTAATGTCCACCCCATCGACCTAATATGTGTCTTTTGACCAAAAAGTCAACTTTAGTCAAAATGGTCAATTTCTGACACAATGACCACCCCATTGACCCAATGGGTCAACTTTTAACCAAAAACTCAATTTTGGTCAAAATAGTTAATTTTTGACCAAATGACTAATTATTGACCAAATAAGTCAATCTCTGACCAAAAGGTCAACTTTGGTCAATATGGTCAATCCTTAACCTAATGACCAACCCATTGACCCAATCGGTCAACTATCGACTAAAAATCTACTATGGTCATAATGGTCAATCTTCGACCCAAAGACCCAATAGAGTCAACTATCGACCAAAAAGTCTATTTTGGTCAAAATACTCAATTTTTGACATAATGATCAACTCATTGGCCCAATTGGTCAACTTTTAACCAAAAAGTCAATTTTGGTCAAAATAAACAATTTTTGCCCTAATGGCCACCCAATTAACCCAATAGGTCAACTTTTTACCAAAAAGTCAACTTTTGTCAAAATGTTCAATTTCTGACGCAATGACCAACCCATTGACTGAATCGGTCAACTTTTGACCAAAAAGTCAATTTTGGTTAATATAGTCATTTTTTAACCTAATCACCAATTATTGATACAGTAAGCTAATCTCTAACCAAAAAGTCAACTTTGGTCAAAATGATCAATCCTCGACCCAATGACCAACCCTTTCGACCAAATATGTCAACTTACGACCAATAAGTCAACTTTGGTCTAAATGATCAAACTCGACCTATCGACCAACCAATCGGCCTAATAGATTAAATTTTGACCAAAAAGTCAATTTTGGTCAAAATAACCAATTTTCGAGCTAATGACCAATTATCGACCCAATAAGTCAATCTTTGACCAAAAAGTCAACTTTGGTCAAAATAGTCAATCCATGACCCAATCACAAACTCATTGACACAATAGGTCAACATTCAACCAAAAAGTGAATTTTGATCAAAATAGTCATTTTTTTACCAAATCACCACCCATTGACCCAATGAGTCAACTTTTGACTAAAAAGTCAACTTTGGTTAAAATTGTCATTTTTTGACCCATTGACCCAATATGCTAGCTTTTGACCAAAATGTAATCTTTAGTCTTAGCTCAATTACCAACTCATTGACCAAATAGGTCAACTTTTGACAAAAAAGTCAACTTTGGTCAAAATTGGTCAATTTCCGACTCAATGACTCGTGTGCAACTTCGTGAATATGCTCAACTTCGATCCAATGACCAACCATCGAATCCAATTCGTCAAATTTCGACTAAAAAGTCAACTTCGGTCAAAATGGTTAATCCTCGACCCATGACCAACCTATCGACCCATTAGGTCAACTTTTTGACCAAAAAGTCAATTTTGTTCAAAATTGACAAATTTCAACTTAATAACCGCCTCATTGATCAAAATAGATCAACTTTTGACCAAAAAGACAACTTTGCTCAAAATGGTCAATCCTTGACCCAATAACCAACCCATTGACCCAATAGGTCATTTTACCAAAAAGTCAATTTTCATCAAAATTGTTAATTGTTGACCAAAGGACAATTATTGACCCAATAAGGTAATTTCTGACCAAAAAGTCAACTTTGGTCAAAATGGTCAATCTTTGACCCAAAAACCAACCCATTGACCCTCTAAGTCAACTTTTGACCAAAAAGTTAATTTTGCTCAAATTGTTAATTTTCGACTCTATCGTCGCCTCATCGACTCTAAACAGTCAACTTTCGACCAAATGTTAACTTTGGTCAAAGTGATGAATCCTCGACCCAATGACTAATCCATTATCCTAATCAGTCAACTTTCGCCAAAAAGTCAATTTGGTCAAAATAATCAATTTTTGATTTAATGGTCAATTATTTACCCAATAATTCAATCTTTGACCGAAAAGTCAACTTTGGTCAAAATGGACAATCCAACTCAATGACAAACCCATTGATCCAATAAGTCAACTTTTGATAAAAAAGTCAATTTTAGTCAAAATAGTCAATTTTTGACCTAATGACCACCCATTTATCCAATAGGTCAACTTTTGACCAAAAAGTCAACTTTGGTCAAAATGGTCAATTTTTGACCTAATAACCAACTCATTGACTCAATAGGTCACCACCAAAAAGTCATTTTTGGTAAAAATGGTCAATTCTCGACTCCAAATACCAACTCATCGACCTAACAGATCAACTTTCGACCAAAAAGTCAACTTTGGTCGAAATGGTCAATTTCCGACCTAATGACCAACCCCGCTCACCCAATGGGTTAACTTTTGACAAAAAATTTAATTTTGGTCAAAATAGTCAATTTTTGACCTAATAACCAATAATTGAACCAATAAGTCAATCTCTGACCAAAAAGTCAACTTTGGTCAAAATGGTCAATCCTTGACGCAATGACCAACCCATTGACCCAAAAGGTCAACTTTTGACCAAAAAATCAACTTTGGTCAAAAAATAAATCCTTGACCCAATGACCAACCCATTAGCCTAATAGGTTAACTTTTGACCAAAAAGTCAATTTTGGTTAAAATAGTCAAATTTTGAATTAAAGACCAATTATTGGCCTAATAAGTTTATCACTCACCAAAAAGCCAACTTCGTGAAAATGGTCAATCCTTGACCCAATGGCAAACCCATCGACCTAATAGGTCAACTTTCAATCTAAAAGTTATTTTTTGTCAAAATAATCAATTTTTACCTAATGAACACCCATTGACCCAATAGGCCAACTTTTGACCAAAAAGTCATCTTTGGTCAAAATGGTCAATTTTTGATCCAATAACCAACCCATTAACCCAATAGGTCAACTTTTGACCAAAAATACTTATTTGGTCAAAATGGTCAATTTCTAACTAAATGACCACTCCGTTCACCGAATGGGTTAACTTTTGACCAAAGATTCAATTTCGATCAAAATCGTCACTTTTGACTCGACCAATTATCGACCAATAAGTCAATTTCTCAACAAAAGTCAACTTTGGTCAAAATGGTCAATCCTCGACACAATGAATAACCCATCGACCCAAAAGGTCAACTTTTAACCAAAAGTCAATTTTGGTCAAAATACTAAATTTTTGACCTAATGACCAATTATTAACCAGTAAGTCAATCTCTAACCTAAAAGTCAACTTTGGTCGAAATGGTCAATCCTTGACCCAATAGGTCAACTTTTGACAAAAAAGTCAACTTTAGTCAAAATGACTCAATCCTTCGACTCAATGACCAACCCATCGGTCTAAAGATAAACTTTCGACTAAAAAGTCAATTTTGGTCAAAATAGCTAAATTTTGAATTAAAGACCAGTTATTGACCCAATATGTCTATCTCTGACCAAAAAGTGAACTTTGGTTACAATGGTCAATCCTAGACTGAATGACACCCATTAACCCCATATGTCAACTTTTAACCAAAAAGTAAATTTTGGTCAAAATAGTTAATTTTTGACATAATGAACACCCATTGACCCAATAGGTCGGCTTTTAACCAAAAAGTCAACTTTGGTCAAAATGGTCGATTTTTAACCCAATGACCAACCCATAGACCCAATAGGTCAACTTTTGACCAAAAAGTCATATTTGGTCAAAATAGTCAATTCTTGACCAAATAAGTCAACTTTTGACAAAAATGTCAACTTTGGTGAAAATGGTCAATTTCTGACGCAATGACCACCCGTTCACCCAATGGGTTAACTTTTGACCAAAAACTCAATTTTATATAAAATAGTCAATTTTTGACCTAATGACCAATTATTGACCCAATAAATCAATTTTTGACCAAAAAGTCAACTTTGGTCAAAATGGTCAATTCTTGACACAGACCCAATAGGTCAACTTTTGACCAAAAAGATATATTTTTGTTAAAATACTCAATTTTTGACCTAATGATCAATTATTGACCCAGTAAGCCAATCTATGACTGAAACATCAACTTTTGTCAAAATGGTCAATCCTCGACCCAATGACCAACTCATTGACCCTATAAGTCAACTTTTGACCAAAAAGTCAACTTTGGTGAAAATGATCAATCATTGACCCAATGACCAACCCATTGACCTAATAGGTAAACTTTAGACCAAAAAGTCAATTTTGGTCAAAATAATCCATTTTCAATTAATGACCAATTATCGACCCTATAAGTCAATCTCGAACAAAAGTCAACTTCGGTCAAAATTGATCAATCCTTAACCTAATGAAAAACCCATTGACCCAATAGTTCAACTTTTGATAAAAAATTTAATGTGGGTCAAAATAGTCAATTTTTAACCTAATGACCACCTATTGACCCAATAGGTCAACTTTTGACCAAAAAGTTAACTTTGGACAAAATGGTCAATTTTTGAACCAATGACCAACCCTTTGACCCAATATATCAACTTTTGACCAAAAAGTCATCTTCAGACAAAATGGTTAATTCTTGACCCAATTACCAACTCATCAACAAACAGGTCAACTTTCGACCAAAAAGTCCACTTTAATCAAAATGGTCAATTTCTAATCTAATGACCACACGGTTGATCTAATAGGTTAACTTTTGACAAAAAATTTAATTTTGGTCAAAATAATCAATTTTGACCTAATGACAAAATTATCGACCCAATAAGTCAATCTCTGACCAAAAGGTCAACTTTGGTCGAAATGGTTAATCCTTGTCCCAATAACCAACCCATTGACCTAATAGAACAACTTTGGACCAAAACGTCAAATTTTGTCAAAAAGGTCAATCCTTGACCGAATGACCAACCCATCAATCTAATAAGTCAACTTTTGACCAAAAAGTCAATTTTGGTCAAAATAATCAATTTTTGACCTAATGACCACCCCATTGATCCAATAAGTCAATCTCTGACTAAAATGTCAACTTTAGTCAAAATGGTCAATCCTTGGCCCAATGACCAACCCTTGATCAGTAGGTCAACTTTTGACGAAAAAGTCAACTTTGGTTAAAATGATCAATCCTTGAACCAACGACTAAGCCATCGGCCTCAGAGATCAACTTTTAACCAAAAAGTCAATTTTGGTCAAAATACTTATTTTTCGAACTAATAAACAATTATCGACCTAATAAGTTAATCTCTCGACTAAAATTCAACATTAGTCAAAATCATCAATCCTTTACCGAATGACAAACTCATCAATCTAATAAAGTCAACATTCGACCAAAAAGTTAATTTTGGTCATAACAGTCAATTTTTGATCTAATGGTCACCCAGTGACCCAATGAGTCAATTTTTGACCAAAAAGTCAGCTTTGGTCAAAATGGTCATTTTTTTTACCTAATGACCAACCCATTGACCTAATAGGTCAACTTTTGAGCAAAAAGTCATCTTTGGTCAAAATGGTCAATTCTATCCCAAATTACCAACTCTTTGACCAAATAAGTCAACTTTTGACAAAAAAGTCAACTTTGGTCAAAATGGTCAATTTCTGACCCTTTGACAACCCTATTGACCCAATGGGTTAGCTTATTGACTAAAATCGAATTTTGGTCAAAATAGTTCTTTTTCGACCTAATGACCAATGATTGACCCAATAAGTCAATTTTTGACCAAAAAGACAACTTTGGTCAAAATGATCAATCCTTGACTTAATGACAAACTCATCGACTCCAAAGAGGTCAACTTTTAACAAAAAAGTCAATTTTGATTAAAATAACTCAATTTTCGACTTGATGACCACACATTAACCCAATATGTCAACTTTCGACCAAAAGTCAACATTGGTCAAAATGGTTAATTTTCGACACAATGACCAACCCATCGATCTAATAGATCAACTTTCGACCAAATAGTCATCTTCGGTCAAAATGGTCCATTCTTGACTTAATTAAGAACTCATTCGCCAAATACATCAACTTTTGACAAAAAAGTCAACTTTGGTCAAAATGGTCAATTTTTGACCCAATGACCACCCCGTTGACCTAATCGGTTAACTTTTGACGAAAAATTCAATTTTGGTCAAAATAGTCAATTTTTAACCTAATGACCAATTATTGACCCAATAAGTCAATCTCTGTCCAAAAAGTCAACTTTCGTCAAAATGGTCAATTCTTGGCCCAATGATAAACCTATTGACCCAATATGTCAACTTTTGGCTAAAAAGTCAATTTTGGTCAAAATAGATAATTTTTGACTTAATGACCACCCATTGACCATATAGGTCAATTTTCGACCAAAAGTCATCTTTGATCAAAATTGTCAATTCTTGACCCAATTACAACTCATTGACAAAATAGATCAATCTTTAACTAAATAGTCAACTTTGGTCAAAATGGTCAATTTCTGACCCAATGACCCTCCGTTGACCTAACGGGTCAACTTTTGACTAAAAATTCAATTTTGGTCAAAATAATCAATATTTGACCTAATGACCAATTATTGACCCAATATGTCAATCTCTAACTAAAAAGTCAACTTTGGTCAAAATGGTTAATCCTTGACCTAATGACAAACCCATTGACCCAATAGGTCAACTTTTGACCATAAAGTCAATATCGGTCAAAATTGTCAATTTTTGACCCAATGACTAACCCATTGCACAATAGATCAACTATTAACCAAAAAGTCATCTTCGGTCAAAATGGTCAATTCTTGACCCAATTACCAACTCATTAACCAAATAGGACAACTTTTGACCAAAAAGTCAACTTTTATCAAAATGGTCAAATTTTGAGCCAATGGGTCAACTTTTGATCTAAAATTTAATTTTGATCAAAATAATCAATTTTGACCTAAAGACCAATTATTGATCCAATAAGTCAATCACCGACCAAAAATAAACTTTGGTCAAGATGGTCAATTCTTAAAGCAATGACCAACCCTTTGACCCAAAAGTTCAACTTTTGACCAAAAAGTCAACTTTGATCAAAATGGTCAATTTTTGACCCAATCACCAACCAATTGACCCAATAGATCAACTTTTGACAAAAAAAGTCATCTTCGGTCAAAATGGACAATTCTTGACCCAATTACCAACTCATAGACCAAATATGTCAACTTTTGACTAAAAAGTCAACTTTTGTCAAAATAGTCATTTTCTGACACAATGGGTCAACTTTTGACAAAAAATTAATTTTGGTCAAAATAATCAATTTTTGACCTAATGACCAATTATTGACCCAATAAGTCAATCTCTGACCAAAAAGTCAACTTTGGTCAAAATGGTCAATCCTTAATCCAATGACAAACCCATTGACCCAATAAGTCAACTATTGACCAAAAAGTCAACTATGGTCAAAATGATCAATCCTTGACCCAATAACATACCGATTGGCCTAATAGGTCAACTTTTAACCAAAAAGACAATTTTTGAATTAATGACCAATTATTGACCCAATAAGTCAATCTCTGACTAAAAGTCAATTTTGGTCAAAATGGTCAATCCTTGACCCAATGACCAACCCTTTGACCCAATAGGTCAACTTTTGACCAAAAAATCAACTTTGGTCAAAATGGTCATTTCTTGATCCAATGACCAACACATTGACCCGATAAGTGAATTTTTGAACAAAAAGTCAATTTGGGTCAAAATAATCTATTTTTGACTTAATGAACTATTATTGAATCAATAAGTCAATCTTTGACCAAAAAGTCAACTTTGGTCATAATGGTCAATCCTTGACCCATTGACAAACCTATTGACCAAATAAGTCAACTTTGATCAAAATGTTAACCTCGGTCAAAAGGGTAAATCCTTGACCCAATGACCAGCCCATCGACCCAAAGATCGACTTTTGACCAAAAAGTCAATTTTGGTCAAAATAGTAATATTTTACCTTAAAGACAAAGTATTGACCCAATAGGTCAACTTTTGACCAAAAAGACAACTTTGGTCAAAATGTTCAATCCTTGACCCAATGACTAACACATTGACCAAATAGGTCAACTTTTGACCAAAAAATCAACTTTGGTCAAAATGGTCAATCCTTGACCCAATGACCAACTCATTAACCCAAAGGACAGTTTTTGACCAAAAATTCAATTTTGGTCAAAATTGTTAATTTTTGACCTAATGACCACCTCACTAACCCAAAAGGTCAACTTTTGACCAAAAAGTCAAATTTGGTCAAAATGATCAATTTCTGACACAAAGACCTGTATGCAACTTTGGTGAATATGGTCAATCCTTGATCCAATGACCAACGCATTGACCCAATTTGTCAAATTTTGACTAAAAAGTCAACTTTGGTCAAAATGGTTAATCCTTGACCCAAGACCAACCCATTGACCCATTAGGTCAACTTTTGACCAAAAAGTCAATTTTGGTCAAAATTGACAAATTTCAACCTAATAACCGCCTCATTGACCTAAATAGATCAACTTTTGACCAAAAAGACAACTTTGGTCAAAATGGTCAATCCTTGACCCAATAACCAACCCATTGACCCAATAGGTCATTTTACCAAAAAGTCAATTTTCATCAAAATTGTTAATTCTTGACCTAAGGACAATTATTGACCCAGTAAGGTAATTTCTGACCAAAAAGTCAACTTTGGTCAAAATGGTCAATCTTTGACCCAATAACCAACCCATTGACCCTCTAAGTCAACTTTTGACCAAAAAGTTAATTTTGCTGAAATTGTTAATTTTTGACCTTTTGTCTGCCTCATTGACCTAAATAGGTCAACTTTTGACCAAAAAGTTAACTTTGGTCAAAGTGATGAATCATTGACCTAATGACTAATCCATTATCCTAATAGGTCAACTTTTGACCAAAAAGTCAATTTCGGTCAAAATAATCAATTTTTGATTTAATGGTCAATTATTTACCCAATAATTGAATCTTTGACCGAAAAGTCAACTTTGGTCAAAATGGATAATCCTTAACCCAATGACAAACCCATTGATCCAATAAGTCAACTTTTGACCAAAAAGTCAATTTTGGTCAAAATATACAATTTTTGACCTAATGACCACCCATTTATCCAATAGGTCAACTTTTGACCAAAAAGTCAACTTTGGTCAAAATGGTCAATTTTTGACCTAATAACCAACCCATCGACCGAATAGAGTTAACTTTAGACCAAAAAGTAATCTTTAGTCAAAATGGTCTATTCTTGACCCAATTACCAACTCAATGACTAAATATGTCAACTTTTGACCAAAATGTCAACTTTGATCAAAATTGTCAATTTCTGGCCCAATGACCACCCTGTTGATCCAATGGGTCAACTTTTAACAAAATATTAATTTTCGTAAAAAAATTAATTTTTGACCCAATGACCAATTATTGACCCAATAAGTCAATCTCTGATCAAAAAGTCAACTTTGGTCAAAATGGTTAATCCTTGACCCAATGACCAACCCAATGACCCAAGAGGTCAACTTTGGGCCAAAAAGTCAACTTTGGTCAAAATGGTTAATCCTTGACCCAATGACCAACCCATTGACCCAGTAGGTCACCTTTTGACCAAAAAGTCAATATTGGTCAAAATAGTCAATTTTCGACCTCATGACCAATTATTGACCCACTAAGCCAATCTATGACAAAAAATTCAACATTGGTAGAAATGGTAAATCCTTGACCTAATGACCAACCCATTAACCCAATAGGTCAAATTTTGATGAAAAAAACAACTTTGGCTAAAATGATCAATCCTTGACCCAATGACCAACCCATTGACCTAATAGGTCAACTTTTGACCAAAACTTCAATTTTGGTCAAAATAGTTAATTTTTTGAATTAATGACCAATTATTGACCCAATAAGTCAATCTCTAACCAAAAATTTAACTTCAGCTAAAATGGTCAATCCTCGACCCAATAGCTCAACATTCGACCAAAAAGTCAATTTTAGTCAAAATAAATCAATTTTCGACCTATGACCACCAATTGACCCAATATGTCAACTTTTCGACCAAAAAATTAACTTTGGTTAATTTTTTACCCAATGACTAACCCATCGACCTAACAGTCAACTTTCGACCAAAAACTCATCTTCGCCAAAGTGGTCAATCCTCGACCCAATGACCAACCTAGAGACCCAATAAGTTAACTTTTCGACAAAGTAAATTTTGGTCAAAATAGTACAATTTTTAACCTAATCACCAATTATTGACCGAGTAAGCTAATTTCTAACCAAAAAGTAAAATTTGGTCGAAATGGTCAATCCTCGACCTAATGACCAACCCATCGACCCAATAAGTCAACTTTCGACTAAAAAGCCAACATTGGTCAAAATGATCAATCATCGATCCAATGACCAACCCATTAAACCTAATATGTCAACTTTTCGTCTAAAAAGTCAATTTTGGTCAAAAAAGTCAAATTTTAAATTAATCACCAATTATCGAGACAATAAGTCAATCTTCGACCAAAAGGTCGACTTTCGTCAAAATGGACAATCCCTGACCCAAAGACAAACCCACTAACCCAATAGGTTAACTTTTGACCAATAAGTCAATTTTGGTCAAAATAGTCAAATTTTTGACCTAATGACCTCCAATTGACCCAATAGGTCAACTTTTGACCAAAAGTCAACTTTGGTCAAAATGGTCAATTTTTGACCCAATAACCAACCCATTGACCGAATAGGTTAACTTTTGACCAAAAAGTAGTCTTTATTCAAAATGGTCAATTCTTCACCCAATTACCAACTCAATGACCAAATATGTCAACTTTTGACCAAAATGTCAACTTTGATCAAAATTGTCAATTTCTGGCTCAGTGACCACCCCGTTGATCCAATCGTCAACTTTTAACAAAATATTAATTTTGGTAAAAAATTAATTTTCGACCCAATGACCAATTATCGACCTAATAAGTCAATCTCTCGATCAAAAAGTCAACTTTGGTCAAAATGGTTAATCCTCGACCCAATGACTAACCCAATGACCCAAGAGGTCAACTTTGGGCCAAAAGTCAACTTTGGTCAAAATGGTTAATCCTTGACCTAATGACCAACCCATTGACCCGAAGAGTCACCTTTTGACCAAAAAGTCAGTATTGGTCAAAATAGTCAATTTTCGACCTCATGACCAATTATTGACCCACTAAGCCAATCTATGACAAAAAATTCAACATTGGTAGAAATGGTAAATCCTTGACCCAATGACCAACCTATTAACCCAATAGGTCAACTTTTGATGAAAAAAATAACTTTGGCTAAAATGATCAATCCTTGACCCAATGACCAACCCATTGACCTAATAGGTCAACTTTTGACCAAAACTTCAATTTTGGTCAAAATAGTTAATTTTTTGAATTAATGACCAATTATTGACCCAATAAGTCAATCTCTAACCAAAAATTTAACTTTGGCCAAAATGGTCAATCCTTGACCCAATAGTTCAACATTTGACCAAAAAGTCAATTTTGGTCAAAATAGTCAATTTTTGACCTATGACCACCAATTGACCCAATATGTCAACTTTTGACCAAAAAATTAACTTTGGTTAATTTTTTACCCAATGACCAACCCATTGACCCAATAGGTCAACTTTTGACCAAAAACTCATCTTTGGCCAAAGTGGTCAATCCTCGACCCAATGACCAACCTAGAGACCCAATAGGTTAACTTTTGGGACAAAAGTAAATTTTGGTCAAAATAGACAATTTTTAACCTAATCACCAATTATTGACCGAGTAAGCTAATTTCTAACCAAAAAGTAAAATTTGGTCGAAATGGTCAATCCTTGACCCAATGACCAACCCATTGACCCAATAGGTCAACTTTTGACTAAAAAGCCAACATTGGTCAAAATGATCAATCCTTGACCCAATGACCAACCCATTAGCCTAATATGTCAACTTTTGTCTAAAAAGTCAATTTTGGTCAAAAAAGTCAAATTTTAAATTAATCACCAATTATTGAGACAATAAGTCAATCTTTGACCAAAAGGTCGACTTTCGTCAAAATGGACAATCCCTGACCCAAAGACAAACCCACTAACCCAATAGGTTAACTTTTGACCAATAAGTCAATTTTGGTCAAAATAACCAAATTTTCGACCTAATGACCTCCAATCGACCCAATAAAGTCAACTTTTCGACCAAAAGTCAACTTTGGTCAAAATGGTCAATTTTTGACCCAATAACCAACCCATTGACCGAATAGGTTAACTTTTGACCAAAAAGTAGTCTTTATTCAAAATGGTCAATTCTTCACCCAATTACCAACTCAATGACCAAATATGTCAACTTTTGACCAAAATGTCAACTTTGATCAAAATTGTCAATTTCTGGCTCAGTGACCACCCTGTTGATCCAATTGGTCAACTTTTAACAAAATATTAATTTTGGTAAAAAAATTAATTTTTGACCCAATGACCAATTATTGACCCAATAAGTCAATCTCTGATCAAAAAGTCAACTTTGGTCAAAATGGTTAATCCTTGACCCAATGACTAACCCAATGACCCAAGAGGTCAACTTTGGGCCAAAAAGTCAACTTTGGTCAAAATGGTTAATCCTTGACCTAATGACCAACCCATTGACCCAGTAAGTCACCTTTTGACCAAAAAGTCAGTATTGGTCAAAATAGTCAATTTTCGACCTCATGACCAATTATTGACCCACTAAGCCAATCTATGACAAAAAATTCAACATTGGTAGAAATGGTAAATCCTTGACCCAATGACCAACCTATTAACCCAATAGGTCAACTTTTGATGAAAAAAATAACTTTGGCTAAAATGATCAATCCTTGACCCAATGACCAACCCATTGACCTAATAAGTCAACTTTTGACCAAAACTTCAATTTTGGTCAAAATAGCTTAATTTTTCGAATTAATGACCAATTATCGATCTAATAAGTCAATCTCTAACCAAAAATTTAACTTTGGCAAAATGGTCAATCCTTGACCTAATAGTTCAACATTTGACCAAAAAGTAAATTTTAGTCAAAATAATTAATTTTCGACCTATGACCACCAATCGACCCAACATGTCAACTTTTGACCAAAAGTTAACTTTAGTTAATTTTTTACCCAATGACTAACCCATTGACCTAATAGGTCAACTTGGACCAAAAACTCATCTTTGGTCAAAATGGTCAATTTTTGACCCAAATACCAACCCTTTGACCAAATAGGTCAACTTTTGACCAAAAAGTCAACTTTGGTCAAAAGGTCAATTTCCGACTCAATGACCACCCCGTTTACCTAATGCGAAAACTTTTAACCAAAAATTCAATTTTGGTCAAAATAGTCAATTTTTAACCTAATGACCAATTATTAACCCAATAAGTCTATCTCTGACAAAAAATTAACATTGGTCAAAATGGTCAATCCTTGACCCAATTGGTCAATCATTGACCAAATAGGTTAACTTTTGACCAAAAAGTCAGCTTTGGTCAAAATGGTCAATCTCCGACCCAATGACCACCCCGTTGTCCCAATAGGTGAACTTTTGACCAAAAATTCAATTTTTGCCAAAATAGGTCAACATTTGAACAAAAAATCATCTTTGGTCAAATTAGTCAATTATTGAGCCAATGGCCCCCCTTTGACCCAATGAGTTAACTTTTGACCAAAAATTCAATTTTGGTCAAAATAGTCAATATTTGACCTAATAACCAATTATTAACCCAATAAGTCAATCTCTGACCAAAAAGTCAACTTTGGTCAAAATGGTCAATCCTTGACCTAATGACAAACCCATTCACCCAATAGGTCAACTTTTGACCAAAAAGTCAAGTTTGGATAAAATGGTCAATTTTTGACCCAATGAACAACCCATTAACCCAATAGGTCAACCTTTTACCAAAAAGTCAATTTTGGACAAAATGGTCAATCCTTGACACAATGACCAATCTGTAGACCCAATAGGTCAACTTTTGACCAAAATAGTTAATTTTTAACATAATGACCAATTATTGACCCATTAACTCAATCTCTGACCATAAGGTCAACTTTGGTCAATATGGTCTATCCTTGACCTATGACCAACCCATTGACCCAATAGGTCAACTTTTGACCAAAAAGTGAGCTTTAGACAAAATAGTAAATCCCTGACACAATGGCCAACCCCTTGACACAATAGGTTAACTATTGACCAAAAAGTTAATTTTGGTCAATATAGTCAATTTTTTAACTAATGTCCACCCCATTGACCCAATATGTGTCTTTTGACCAAAAAGTCAACTTTAGTCAAAATGGTCAATTTCGACACAATGATCACCCCATCGATCCAATGGGTCAACTTTTAACCAAAAACTCAATTTTGGTCAAAATAGTTAATTTTTGACCAAATGACTAATTATTGACCAAATAAGTCAATCTCTGACCAAAAGGTCAACTTTGGTCAATATGGTCAATCCTTAACCTAATGACCAACCCATTGACCCAATCGGTCAACTATTGACTAAAAAATCTACTATGGTCATAATGGTCAATCTTTGACCCAAAGACCCAATAGGTCAACTATTGACCAAAAAGTCTATTTTGGTCAAAATACTCAATTTTTGACATAATGATCAACTCATTGGCCCAATTGGTCAACTTTTAACCAAAAAGTCAATTTTGGTCAAAATAAACAATTTTTGCCCTAATGGCCACCCAATTAACCTGATACAGTCAACTTTTTACCAAAAGTCAACTTTTGTCAAAATGTTCAATTTCTCGACGCAATGACCAACCCATCGGATCGAATCGGTCAACTTTTGACCAAAAAGTCAATTTTGGTTAATATAGTCATTTTTTAACCTAATCACCAATTATTGATACAGTAAGCTAATCTCTAACCAAAAAGTCAACTTTGGTCAAAATGATCAATCCTTGACCCAATGACCAACCCTTTGACCAAATATGTCAACTTATGACCAATAAGTCAACTTTGGTCTAAATGATCAAACCTTGACCTATTGACCAACCAATTGGCCTAATAGATTAAATTTTGACCAAAAAGTCAATTTTGGTCAAAATAATCAATTTGAGCTAATGACCAATTATCGACCCAATAAGTCAATCTTTGACAAAAAAGCCAACTTTGGTCAAAATAACCAATCCATGACCCAATCACAAACTCATCGACACAATAGGTCAACATTCAACCAAAAAGTGAATTTTGATCAAAATAGCCATTTTTTTACCAAATCACCACCCATCGACCTAATGAGTCAACTTTTGACTAAAAAGTCAACTTTGGTTAAAATTGTCATTTTTTGACCCATTGACCCAATATGCTAGCTTTTGACCAAAATGTAATCTTTAGTCTTAGCTCAATTACCAACTCATTGACCAAATAGGTCAACTTTTGACAAAAAAGTCAACTTTGGTCAAAATGGTCAATTTCTGACTCAATGACCTGTGTGCAACTTTGGTGAATATGCTCAATCCTTGATCCAATGACCAACCATTGACCCAATTTGTCAAATTTTGACTAAAAAGTCAACTTTGGTCAAAATGGTTAATCCTTGACCCATGACCAACCTATTGACCCATTAGGTCAACTTTTGACCAAAAAGTCAATTTTGTTCAAAATTGACAAATTTCAACTTAATAACCGCCTCATTGATCAAAATAGATCAACTTTTGACCAAAAAGACAACTTTGCTCAAAATGGTCAATCCTTGACCCAATAACCAACCCATCGAATCTAACAAGTCATTTTACCAAAAAGTCAATTTTCATCAAAATCGTTAATTGTTGACCAAAGGACAATTATCGACCCAATAAGGTAATTTCTGACCAAAAAGTCAACTTTGGTCAAAATGGTCAATCTTTGACCCAAAAACCAACCCATTGACCCTCTAAGTCAACTTTTGACCAAAAAGTTAATTTTGCTCAAATTGTTAATTTTCGACCTATTGGCTGCCTCATTGACCTAAATAGGTCAACTTTTGACCAAAATGTTAACTTTGGTCAAAGTGATGAATCCTTGACCCAATGACTAATCCATTATCCTAATAGGTCAACTTTTGGCCAAAAAGTCAATTTGGTCAAAATAATCAATTTTTGATTTAATGGTCAATTATTTACCCAATAATTCAATCTTTGACCGAAAAGTCAACTTTGGTCAAAATGGACAATCCAACTCAATGACAAACCCATTGATCCAATAAGTCAACTTTTGATAAAAAAGTCAATTTTAGTCAAAATAGTCAATTTTTGACCTAATGACCACCCATTTATCCAATAGGTCAACTTTTGACCAAAAAGTCAACTTTGGTCAAAATGGTCAATTTTTGACCTAATAACCAACTCATTGACTCAATAGGTCACCTTTTGACCAAAAAGTCATTTTTGGTAAAAATGGTCAATTCTGACCCAAATACCAACTCATTGACCCAACAGATCAACTTTTGACCAAAAAGTCAACTTTGGTCGAAATGGTCAATTTCTGACCTAATGACCACCCCGTTCACCCAATGGGTTAACTTTTGACAAAAAATTTAATTTTGGTCAAAATAGTCAATTTTTGACCTAATAACCAATAATTGAACCAATAAGTCAATCTCTGACCAAAAAGTCAACTTTGGTCAAAATGGTCAATCCTTGACGCAATGACCAACCCATTGACCCAAAAGGTCAACTTTTGACCAAAAAATCAACTTTGGTCAAAAAATAAATCCTTGACCTAATGACCAACCCATTGGCCTAATAGGTTAACTTTTGACCAAAAAGTTTATTTTGGTTAAAATAGTCAAATTTTGAATTAAAGACCAATTATTGGCCCAATAAGTTTATCACTCACCAAAAAGCCAACTTTGGTGAAAATGGTCAATCCTTGACCCAATGGCAAACCCATTGACCCAATAGGTCAACTTTTGACCCAAAAGTTATTTTTTGTCAAAATAATCAATTTTTTACCTAATGAACACCCATTGACCCAATAGGCCAACTTTTGACCAAAAAGTCATCTTTGGTCAAAATGGTCAATTTTTGATCCAATAACCAACCCATTAACCCAATAGGTCAACTTTTGACCAAAAATACTTATTTGGTCAAAATGGTCAATTTCTAACTAAATGACCACTCCGTTCACCGAATGGGTTAACTTTTGACCAAAGATTCAATTTTGATCAAAATTGTCACTTTTTGACCTGACCAATTATTGACCAATAAGTCAATTTCTGGCAAAAAAGTCAACTTTGGTCAAAATGGTCAATCCTTGACACAATGAATAACCCATTGACCCAAAAGGTCAACTTTTAACCAAAAAGTCAATTTTGGTCAAAATACTAAATTTTTGACCTAATGACCAATTATTAACCAGTAAGTCAATCTCTAACCTAAAAGTCAACTTTGGTCGAAATGGTCAATCCTTGACCCAATAGGTCAACTTTTGACAAAAAAGTCAACTTTAGTCAAAATGACTAATCCTTGACTCAATGACCAACCCATTGGTCTAAAGATAAACTTTTGACTAAAAAGTCAATTTTGGTCAAAATAGCTAAATTTTGAATTAAAGACCAGTTATTGACCCAATATGTCTATCTCTGACCAAAAAGTGAACTTTGGTTACAATGGTCAATCCTAGACTGAATGACACCCATTAACCCCATATGTCAACTTTTAACCAAAAAGTAAATTTTGGTCAAAATAGTTAATTTTTGACATAATGAACACCCATTGACCCAATAGGTCGGCTTTTAACCAAAAAGTCAACTTTGGTCAAAATGGTCGATTTTTAACCCAATGACCAACCCATAGACCCAATAGGTCAACTTTTGACCAAAAAGTCATATTTGGTCAAAATAGTCAATTCTTGACCAAATAAGTCAACTTTTGACAAAAATGTCAACTTTGGTGAAAATGATCGATTTCGACGTAATGACCACCTGTTCACCCAATGGGTTAACTTTTGACCAAAAACTCAATTTTATATAAAATAGTCAATTTTTGACCTAATGACCAATTATTGACCCAATAAATCAATTTTTGACCAAAAAGTCAACTTTGGTCAAAATGGTCAATTCTTGACACAGACCCAATAGGTCAACTTTTGACCAAAAAGATATATTTTTGTTAAAATACTCAATTTTTGACCTAATGATCAATTATTGACCCAGTAAGCCAATCTATGACTGAAACATCAACTTTTGTCAAAATGGTCGATCCTCGACCCAATGACCAACTCATTGACCCTATAAGTCAACTTTTGACCAAAAAGTCAACTTTGGTGAAAATGATCAATCATTGACCCAATGACCAACCCATTGACCTAATAGGTAAACTTTAGACCAAAAAGTCAATTTTGGTCAAAATAATCCATTTTTGAATTAATGACCAATTATTGACCCTATAAGTCAATCTCTGAACAAAAGTCAACTTTGGTCAAAATGGTCAATCCTTAACCTAATGAAAAACCCATTGACCCAATAGTTCAACTTTTGATAAAAAATTTAATGTGGGTCAAAATAGTCAATTTTTAACCTAATGACCACCTATTGACCCAATAGGTCAACTTTTGACCAAAAAGTTAACTTTGGACAAAATGGTCAATTTTTGAACCAATGACCAACCCTTTGACCCAATATATCAACTTTTGACCAAAAAGTCATCTTCAGACAAAATGGTTAATTCTTGACCCAATTACCAACTCATTGAACAAATAGGTCAACTTTTGACCAAAAAAGTCCACTTTAATCAAAATGGTCAATTTCTGACCCAATGACCACACGGTTGACCCAATAGGTTAACTTTTGACAAAAAATTTAATTTTGGTCAAAATAATCAATTTTTGACCTAATGACAAAATTATTGACCCAATAAGTCAATCTCTGACCAAAAGGTCAACTTTGGTCGAAATGGTTAATCCTTGTCCCAATAACCAACCCATTGACCTAATAGAACAACTTTGGACCAAAACGTCAAATTTTGTCAAAAAGGTCAATCCTTGACCGAATGACCAACCCATTGACCCAATAGGTCAACTTTTGACCAAAAAGTCAATTTTGGTCAAAATAGTCAATTTTTGACCTATTGACCGATTATTGACCCAATAAGTCAATCTCTGACCCAAAAGTCAACTTTGGTCAAAATGGTCAATCCTTGGCCCAATGACCAACCCATTGACCCAATTGGTCAACTTTTGACCAAAAAGTCAACTTTGGTCAAAATGATCAATCCTTGAACCAATGACTAAGCCATTGGCCTTGTAGATCAACTTTTAACCAAAAAGTCAATTTTGGTCAAAATACTTATTTTTTGAACTAATAAACAATTATTGACCCAATAAGTTAATCTCTGACTAAAATTCAACATTAGTCAAAATCATCAATCCTTTACCGAATGACAAACTCATTGACCCAATAGGTCAACATTTGACCAAAAAGTTAATTTTGGTCATAACAGTCAATTTTTGATCTAATGGTCACCCAGTGACCCAATGAGTCAATTTTTGACCAAAAAGTCAGCTTTGGTCAAAATGGTCATTTTTTTTACCTAATGACCAACCCATTGACCTAATAGGTCAACTTTTGAGCAAAAAGTCATCTTTGGTCAAAATGGTCAATTCTATCCCAAATTACCAACTCTTTGACCAAATAAGTCAACTTTTGACAAAAAAGTCAACTTTGGTCAAAATGGTCAATTTCTGACCCTTTGACAACCCTATTGACCCAATGGGTTAGCTTTTGACCAAAAATTGAATTTTGGTCAAAATAGTTCTTTTTTGACCTAATGACCAATGATTGACCCAATAAGTCAATTTTTGACCAAAAAGACAACTTTGGTCAAAATGATCAATCCTTGACTTAATGACAAACTCATTGACCCAGTAGGTCAACTTTTAACAAAAAAAGTCAATTTTGATTAAAATAGTCAATTTTTGACTTGATGACCACACATTAACCCAATATGTCAACTTTTGACCAAAAAGTCAACATTGGTCAAAATGGTCAATTTTTGACACAATGACCAACCCATTGACCCAATAGATCAACTTTTGACCAAATAGTCATCTTCGGTCAAAATGGTCCATTCTTGACTTAATTAAGAACTCATTGGCCAAATACATCAACTTTTGACAAAAAAAGTCAACTTTGGTCAAAATGGTCAATTTTTGACCCAATGACCACCCCGTTGACCTAATCGGTTAACTTTTGACGAAAAATTCAATTTTGGTCAAAATAGTCAATTTTTAACCTAATGACCAATTATTGACCCAATAAGTCAATCTCGTCCAAAAGTCGACTTTCGTCAAAATGGACAATTCTTGGCCCAATGATAAACCTATTGACCCAATATGTCAACTTTTGGCTAAAAAGTCAATTTTGGTCAAAATAGATAATTTTTGACTTAATGACCACCCATTGACCATATAGGTCAATTTTTGACCAAAAAGTCATCTTTGATCAAAATTGTCAATTCTTGACCCAATTACAACTCATTGACAAAATAGATCAATCTTTAACTAAATAGTCAACTTTGGTCAAAATGGTCAATTTCTGACCCAATGACCCTCCGTTGACCTAACGGGTCAACTTTTGACTAAAAATTCAATTTTGGTCAAAATAATCAATATTTGACCTAATGACCAATTATTGACCCAATATGTCAATCTCTAACTAAAAAGTCAACTTTGGTCAAAATGGTTAATCCTTGACCTAATGACGAGCCCATTGACCCAATAGGTCAACTTTTGACCATAATGTCAATATGGTCAAAATAGTCAAATTTTGACCCAATGACGTAACCCATTGCACAATAGATCGACTATTAACCAAAAAGTCATCTTCGGTCAAAATGGTCAATTCTTGACCCAATTACCAACTCATTAACCAAATAGGACAACTTTTGACCAAAAAGTCAACTTTTATCAAAATGGTCAAATTTTGAGCCAATGGGTCAACTTTTGACGAAAAAATTAATTTTGGTCAAAATAATCAATTTTTGACCTAAAGACCAATTATTGATCCAATAAGTCAATCACTGACCAAAAAAATAAACTTTGGTCAAGATGGTCAATTCTTAAAGCAATGACCAACCCTTTGACCCAAAAGTTAACTTTTGACCAAAAAGTCGACTTTGATCGAAATGGTCGATTTTGACCCAATGACCAACCAATTGACCCAATAGATCAACTTTTGACAAAAAAAGTCATCTTCGGTCAAAATGGACAATTCTTGACCCAATTACCAACTCATAGACCAAATATGTCAACTTTTGACTAAAAAGTCAACTTTTGTCAAAATAGTCATTTTCTGACACAATGGGTCAACTTTTGACAAAAAAATTAATTTTGGTCAAAATAATCAATTTTTGACCTAATGACCAATTATTGACCCAATAAGTCAATCTCTGACCAAAAAGTCAACTTTGGTCAAAATGGTCAATCCTTAACCCAATGACAAACCCATTGACCCAATAAGTCAACTATTGACCAAAAAGTCAACTATGGTCAAAATGATCAATCCTTGACCCAATAACCTACCCATTGGCCTAATAGGTCAAATTTTGACCAAAAAGACAATTTTTGAATTAATGACTAATTATTGACTGAATAATTCAATCTCTAGCTAAAAAGTCAATTTTGGTCAAAATCGTCAATCCTTGACCCATTGACCAACCCATTGACCCAATAGGTCAACTTTTGACCAAAAAATCAACTTTGGTCAAAATGGTCATTTCTTGATCCAATGACCAACACATTGACCCGATAAGTGAATTTTTGAACAAAAAGTCAATTTGGGTCAA